>JACYXH010000614.1:407500-410000 GCA_026745465.1 Lota lota | reverse complement strand
GTTGATTGGTGGATGTAGAAGTGACTCTGATACCGTCCACCGGTAAGGCTGTAAACATCAAATAGATAATGTGGATTAATTTTCAGCTGTCAACACAGTATTGATAATGACAGGGCAGGGTAGTCTAGTTGTTAAGATGTTCCACTCCCAGGGGAAAGTACTGGGTTTGATACCGCATATTCACAATCTACCAGCAAGCATCCTTGAGCTACATAGCCCAACCCCTACCTGCTCCTAAATGACATTGAAATACATTCCCTGTAGGTCACTTAGGATGAAAGCATCTGCCACATGACTATATAGGAAATAGTTTGACTGACAGATCAAGAAAATATTACACAAACCAATTCTCATTGTTTTATGTTTTGATTGAAAAGTGTGACAAGACATCTCAGTCTTGTCTGCCCCGTATTTGCCTAGCAACCTTTGAGCCACATAACTAACCTGTGCCTTGCGACTCCTCCTGTGAGTTAGTGGTAGCCATGGTAACGACCGGACTGGAGGTGGAAGCAGGAAGGCCTGGATTTGAGGCTGGTTGGGGAAGGGGGGCTATTAGATATTACAGAAGTCAGAAGGTTTAAAACTGTTGGTTTATATTCCGGTGATTGTGTTTGGTCATATTTAGGCGCAATAATTGTTTTACTTACATTTTTAAAGAACATATAACAGCTGCTGTCTGTCTGTCTGTCTCTCTCTCTCTCTGTCTCTCTGTCTCTCTCTCTCTCTCTCTCTCTCTCTCTCTCTCTCTCTCTCTCTCTCTCTCTCTCTCTCTCTCTCTCTCTCTCACTCACCATATAGGGTGCATTCCAATGGACATCATATAGCCATTCTGCTTGCCATCGCTACCTGAATCTGGAGATGTTCTCCTCAATTGTTCTATGCCATTGTATGTAAGTGAGCCAGAGAAGCCGCCTAAAGTAGCTGCCGAAGCAACTTCGGACTAAGGATACATCAGTGTATCCTACACAGGAGGTTCTTCGGAGATCCGTCGACGACTACATCACTAGATAAGGCTCCTTTTGCTCCCTTCCTCACTGTTTCTGTTGTCCTGCTCGAACACTAACTTCTACTGCTCCTCTCATCCAGGCTTTGGAACGCGCCCATATACTCTGCTCCTTTGTAATGGTATTGTGTTTCATGTACAGCCCGCAGGGGTCACAAGCATTGGATACTTCAACATCTTGACAAACGCCACGTAATACAAAAACAGGAAGCAGTGGTGACAGTAACACCACTGTAATGGTCTTCTTTTGATGGTGTCTGATAGGCCTAAGGCGACATAGCGACATACAAAGATTCACAGAAGATGCTACCGTTAAGTCTGTCCATTATGGCACCCATTGCACTCCTAACCATCCCTGGAAGTAGGGGTCCCGCTCTTTCTGCGTTCCTTCCCAAGGTGTCTTCCTTGATAATTATGGGATGCTTTTTTTTCTTGACCTTTAGACGGCTCAGTGTTAGAGGGTGTATCATATATATAATGTGGGGCCTGTGAAGCCCTTTGAAAATGTACCCGTGATTAAGATATTAAATATATAAAAATATACTAAAAAGAACGAAACGACCCAAAACCGAGATTTGAACGAAGGCTTCTTCGCGATAAAATGACAACCACGGCGTTGTTACGCATACCAAAACGCTCTCCGCACGCCAGGCTGTCGTCCCTCTGCCGGGCCTGGCTGCTCGTCACACCCCAGAACCCAGAGTCCCAGCCAATCACGGAGCCGTCCTCGCAGAGGGCGTGGTCGTCCAGGTCAGACCACACCCTGAACAGGTACAGCTCGATCCCCCCGTCCACAGCTCCCGGGGGGTAGTCCCTGGAGCGGCACCCCAGCCACAGGGTGCCGGATGGGGTGATGGCGTTGGCAATGACTGTTCTCTCCGCTACCGGCAGCCCGTCCACCTGGGAGGGGTGGGGGAACATGGGAGCAGAACATTGTTGTCTCGTTAGCTAATATGCTAACGTGGCACCTTGAAGTGGCGCTAGCTAACTTTGAGTAGGTTTGGTCATCCAAACGCTTGCGTTTTGACAACTTAGCTACATTATAATGATTATAGTAACAATAATAATAAACTTTATTTGTAAAGCAAGAGCAATTACTTAAAATAGTGAACTTGAGAAAAATTGAATCATGGGATATGGGAAATATGGAGATGGGGGGGGGGGAGAGCAGAAAGAAATAATCAATGCATTTTTTTAAAGGAATACAAGGAAAATAGGCTATCAGAGAACAGCTAAAGAAATAAAACAACAACAACCAGACAAAGATGTATAGGTTCTCCCGCAGGAGTCGTAGCCTAGCGCAGTTGAAGCAAACGGTTGAACGAAGACGGAGCCTCCAACGTCATTACGTGCAGGCTGAAGGTGTTCCTCCGCACGTCCCGCCGCAGGCACACCTGCTGCCAGCGGCTCGGCGCCAGCGGCGTCGGGAAGCGGTGCCTGACGCCCAGCAGCCACCCGTACAGCGCCCCGTCGTCTCCCTCCAGACCCAGCTCCGGG
>JACYXH010000614.1:397500-402500 GCA_026745465.1 Lota lota | reverse complement strand
TTAAGTTAATGTATTTTTTGTCATTGCATTTTTCAAGACTTGGAGTTTGTATGTCGGTACACACAAACTAGGCATACAATATGTATTTGTGACACAATATGCTACATGAATATACGTTTAAATAGTAATACATAAAAGACTCACCTGAGATTGAACAGGCGCAGCAGTGGTGGACTTTACATGTGTGTGCACCCGTGTGTTAGAGACAGAGTTCACGTGTGTGTGTGTGCATCCAGACACGTGTGTGTGTGTTCTATGGTGGAGAAATCATCTTAACCTTACACACTGTTACTCCTCATCTTCCTCACTCGTCATCCTTTTCTCAGAACCCGCCGGAAGAGTGTTACTTAGCTTATCTCCTCTTCTCTTCGTTTTCCCGCCGTTTTGCCCAGGTGTCCGCATCAGGTGAACACTCTCCTCCAGAGGGGAGAGAGAGAGAGAGCGCAAGAGAGAGCACCTGGCCAGATGTCTCTCGCCCCGGACAAGGACTGATCTTATTCTGAGATGTGAAGACGACATAAGGTGACCCACCGTGACACGCCCAGAGAGAGAGAGAGAGAGAGAGAGAGAGAGAGAGAGAGAGAGAGAGAGAGAGAGAGAGAGAGAGAGAGAGAGAGAGAGAGAGAGAGAGAGAGAGAGAGAGGGAGAGAGAGATGGGAGAGGGACATAGAGAAAGAGGAAGGGGAGAGAGGGTGAAAGAGGCAGGGTTAGAGTGACATAGAGAGAGGAGAGGGAGTGAGCAATAGAGGGAGGGGTAGGGAGACATTAAGAGAGAAGGGCAGAGAGAGAGCGAGAGACAGCGATCGCAAGAGAAAGAGCAGAGGAAAGAGAGGGCTTGTGAACATGGAGCGGTTGAGTTAGATAGAGAGGTATTGTAAAAGAGAGAGAGAGAGAGAGAGAGAGAGAGAGAGAGAGAGAGAGAGAGAGAGAGAGAGAGAGAGAGAGAGAGAGAGGCAAGGGGGGTGGAGACATAGTTGGGGAAATGGAGGGAGTGAGGAAGACAGGAAAAGAAAAATGGAAAGAGAGAGAGCTAGAGTGTTAAACAAGACAAGATAAAGAGAGAGTCAGATATGCTAACCTTTATGTGATATTATCATTTGTATCATGACTTTACAAGGTTCTTTGATTTATCTTCTGAAAAGAGATAAGATAAGACAAGATAAGATTTATCTCTGAAAGCTCAGAGATTCTTTTCTCATCACATTCACACACACATGCACGCTCACACGCACGCAGGCAGACATGCACGAACACACACACACACACACACACACACACACACTTTCTCTCTCTCTCGCCCCTGGGGTCTGCAGCAGCTGGTACCACAGGATGCACATCTAGACACTTCCTGGACAGAGTTTAAGCCCTTAAGCTCATCAAGTGTATGTGTGTGTGTGCATGTGCGTATATGTGTGTGTGTTGTGATGCGGTTGCATGTTGTGTATGTATGACATGGGGGACCCATGGAAACATTTGATACAAACGCAAAAGCACGCACACACACATACACACACACACACACACATATGGTGGACCCCTGTGTAGGTGAATGTGAGGAATGGAGGTGATGACGTCATAGGAGAGATGAAACCGAACAACAACAGGAGCCTCCCGGGTGCGCGTGTGTGTGTGTGTGTGTTTTTGATGGAGGTTGCGTGTGAGTGTGTGTGATCTAATGTGTTCATGTGTACGTGTGTGTGTCATATTCAATTGAATTGCCAATAAAGCAAAAGAGACCAAGAGAGTCTGTTGTACATCTACATGTGGTGTATGTCATGTTTGTAGAATACTTTAATAATATATAACTTGTTTATGTGCTCACGCACATAAACACACACACTCACACACACTGCAGATGACTGCATCTCAGAATGTGTGTATTTGTTGCAGAGGAGCTGGTCAACAGTGCTCTTGTTAGCATGTTGGGATGTGTGTGTGTGTGTGTGTGTGTGTGTGCGTGTGTGTGTGTGTGTTTATATGTGATGACGTGTATTAATATGTATGAGTTCCTGCTAGGCCTGTGCTAATTTGTCTGTGTAGGTGTGTGTGTGTGTGTGTGTGTGCGTGCCTGCGTGTGTGTCTGTGTTTGAGTGTGTGTGTGTGTGTGTGTGTGTGCGTGTGTGTACATCTGTATGCCAGAAAGTTACATGGCTGTCATATATTTTGTTTAAAGGTGACCTGGTACTAAGTGTTTCATCAATACAAGGCAGTCAAACAATGGGCCTATCTATTATTTATTTTAATCAAGGAAATAAAAATAGCAAAATCTCTGATGTTGTACGAGGGCCAGATCTTCCGGATATGGCTTTGAATTATTATCTTCAAAATGGATTTCTAACCAAAAATGTAGAAGGAAATCATGAAAGAAGAACATTAACGAAGAACAATTTACTAAATTATTAATAGCGCTATTAATACTCAAGTCTTGTAATCTAGAGCCACATCTGCATATTTCTGGTGTGCAGATGCCACTGTTTGACATATATTATATCTATTCAGATGCTGCAAAATACTATATATATGTTGATGCTACTGTATATGATATATATTCTGATACTACTATATGATGTACAGTTTGCATATTTTGATGCTACTGCAAAAAGTAGGGGTTTGTATTTCTGGAGGATTTCCTTTATAAAGCGAAGTGGTGAGGAATGCAATCTGATTGGTCCAAGTGTGGCCCATGTCTTCACTACAAACTTGAATATTCAACACAGATACGATGAAGGTGTGTGTGTGTGTGTGTGTGTGTATGAGTGTGTGCGCACATGTGTGTGTGTGTGTGTCTGTGTGTGTCTTTGGTTATACAGCAGGTCATGAAGGAGATTGCACCAAGACACTAACCTGTCCTCCCACAGACACACACACACATACACACACACACACACACAGACGCGTGCACGTGCACACACATAACAGAAACGTACACGCACACACACGGACACGCTGACATGTGCTCACACACTCTCACACACCTACTGCCAGGGAGTGCATGTATTCATTGATTCACAAGGAGAAGAGGTGAAAGCTGTGAAAGGAGGATGAATAGGTTGAATAGAAACTGTGGACTATGGACAGATACCCATGAATATATCACCATATATTATCATATATATATATATATATATATATATATATAGTTATTTGTTAGAGTTCCTAGTTGCTCCTGAGATCGGTCTTGACCAATCAGGTTGCTTTAAGCAGACTTTTTGGTCCTGCGGTGTTTGTGATTCTCTGCTTTAATAGCAGAGAATATGGATGTTATGTTTTTGTTTTGAACGTTTTATCTTTTTCTAAGAAGCCTTTAGCATTTTCTTCATAACATTAAAGTGGTTTAGTAAACACTACCAAAATACATAATGCATAATACAGCCATTCTCCCCATCAGTTAAAAAAAACTGGACAAATGAATGAGAGTTCAACCACATCTGTGTTCTCAGTGGTAACTCGTGTTTGTAACCTTGATCTTGGACCCAGAATGGAAGTAAAGACACAGTCTGGTTGTCTGGTATGGTGGTGTTTTATTAGGTGGGTTACTGTGGGTTTATTAGGTGCTAGCTGAACAATGTGATCGCTTCTGAAGCTGTTTCTGGGGGCCGGCGATCGCGGTGAGCTAGTGTCTCTGAGGGCTATGAGGTCACATCGAGGTGTCTCTGAGGGCTATGAGGTCACATCGAGGTGTCTCTGAGGGCTATGAGGTCACATCGAGGTGTCTCTGAGGGCTATGAGGTCACATCGAGGTGTCTCTGAGGGCTATGAGGTCACATCCTGTAATGACCTCAGCGGGTTTCTCCTCCTCCGATTGGCTGCTTTGTGAAATAAAAAGGGAGCTCTCGTCGAAATGCCTCATCACGATACCGGCAGGTAACCATGGATACGCTGCATCCCAAATATCTGTCTAGCTCATTTTTCCCCATTTCCCCTCTCTATCTTTATCGCTCTATCTCTCTTCTCTGGCGTGGTATTCTATCTCTTGCTCTCTCTCTCTCTCTCTCTCTCTCTCTCTCTCTCTCTCTCTCTCTCTCTCTCTCTCTCTCTCTCTCTCTCTCTCTCTCTCTCTCTCTCTCTCTCTCTCTCTCTCTCTCTCTCTCTCTCTCTCTCTCTCTCTCTCTCTCTCTCTCTCTCTCTCTCCTTATCTGTTCTGCTGCATCAGCTGGAAGCAGATCTTCTCCTCCCATCCCCTGGGGACCACCCCCAACCCCCCATCACCATAGCAACCGAGAGGTTCCGCTGTTGGTGGTGACATCCCCACCACCACCACCACCACCACCACCCTCCTCCTCCTCCTCCTCCTCCTCCTCCCCATTCGCGTGGTCCCAGTCATCAGACGGTGGTGATCTGGTCCACCACCACCACCACCACCACCACCACCACCACCACCACCACCCTCCTCCTCCTCCTCCTCCTCCTCCTCCTCCTCCTCCTCCTCCTCCTCCCCACCGTGGTCCCGGTCTTCAGACGGTGGTGATCTGGTCCACCACCCTCCTCCTCCTCCTCCTCCTCCTCCTCCTCCTCCTCCTCCTCCTCCTCCTCCTCCTCCCCACCGTGGTCCCGGTCTTCAGACGGTGGTGATCTGGTCCACCACCCTCCTCCTCCTCCTCCTCCTCCTCCTCCTCCTCCTCCTCCTCCTCCTCCTCCTCCCCACCGTGGTCCCGGTCTTCAGACGGTGGTGATCTGGTCCACCACCCTCCTCCTCCTCCTCCTCCTCCTCCTCCTCCTCCTCCTCCTCCTCCTCCTCCTCCTCCTCCTCCTCCCCACCGTGTTCCTGGTCTTCAGACGGTGGTGATCTGGTCCACCACCCTCCTCCTCCTCCTCCTCCTCCTCCTCCTCCTCCTCCTCCTCCTCCTCCCCACCGTGTTCCTGGTCTTCAGACGGTGGTGATCTGGTCCACCACCCTCCTCCTCCTCCTCCTCCTCCTCCTCCTCCTCCTCCTCCTCCTCCTCCTCCTCCTCCTCCTCCTCCTCCCCACCGTGGTCCCGGTCTTCAGACGGTGGTGATCT
>JACYXH010000614.1:377500-382500 GCA_026745465.1 Lota lota | reverse complement strand
TGTCGGTTTCTGTAAACTAGTAGGCCTATGTAGGTTGAAATCGCATTCACACTGCCCCCTATTGGATAGGTACAGAATGACGCACAACATTTCTACAGACAGGAAATTCCACAGGGATTTAAATAATTGATTACTGATGATTCATTCAAGAGAAAGGTGAATATGACAATATGACAATTCTGGTTGTCAATAACATAAAAAATGAGAATAATGATTCTCAAGACTCTTTCATTCTAAGATTCTAAGACATTTTTATCTGTTTATTTGAAAAGGTAGACCGTATCAGATATTGGCCAAGATTAGTCTCACAAATGAGACTTTAATAATCGATTAATATTAGACTTTAGATTAATATCTAAAGTCTGATGGCCGACAAGCTCAAATCTGGTTGAACGGGCGTTTCCCTCTCGTTTGCTGCATATTTGTTTTGACCAATCGTTTTTCTGAAGGCGGGGATCTGTCAGAACGTAATTAGCTAATACAAACTCAGCAAGCAGAACAAAGAAAAGTTACTTTAAAAGTCTCAAATCAACACCGTGTAGACTGACCCCTGTAGAAATACACTAATTAAAATTCCCCTTCTAATAGCTTCATCAACTCATGCAAATTGAGTTTTCTTAGGTAGAATATCTCCTTAACGAAACAGGAAACAAAGTGTAACTCCACCCCTCGCTGTTCCTAGTTTCCAGCCCAGGCTATGTGCCGTCTCCCTCCAGAAGTTCAGTTATAACATAGTAGGACTGCTGGATCAGAACTTCTGCTATAACATAGTAGGACTGCTGGATCAGAAGTTCAGCTATAAGATAGTAGGACTGCTGGATCAGAAGTTCAGCTATAAGTTAGTAGGACTGCTGGATCAGAAGTTCAGCTATAACATAGAAAGATTGATGGATCCTGGATTAGGCCGAGGTTAAATCCCTGACAATTGATTGTTCGTGTATCTGCTGTGGGAGAAAAGAACAGAAGGAGGAGCAACGACAAACAAGCACACTCTCACTCTCTCTCCCCTAATAGACTGTAGGGGGTGGGTGACTCTAACTGATGTGTATCGATGCTGCGCTGCTGGTGTTTCTGGCAATATACCTCATTAAGCCCAGAACCCCCTGCCTGCATCACACACACACACACACACACACACACACACACACACACACACACACACACACACACACACACACACACACACACACACACACACACACACACACACACACACACACACACACATACACCCACCACCTCTGAGACAAACACACAAAACCTCTGAGCCTCACGAACAACAAAAATGCAGTTCATGTTATGTTCTGAACACAACCTTTTTTCATACAAAGGGTTCTAAATCCATTTCTAGAACTATCTAGGAATGCAGGCTAAACCGTTACCATGGAAACCTAACTAATGACATTCTACTAGCCTCCACTAAGATGTGTGTGTGTGTGAGTGTGTGTGTGAATGTGGGTCCAACTGATCAAGTTGTATTATTGATCAAATCAATAATACAACGATCAATCACAGGCCATCTCAATACATGTACCTCTCTCCATCTATCACCTTGTTCTGTCATTCACCTTCTACTCTTATGTGTGTCTGTCTGAGATTCCCTCTATGTCTGTCTGTCTCGCTGTCTCTCTGCCTACCCGTCTCACTGTCTATACCACTCTCTTTCTGCCTGTCTGCCTCATTGTCTGCCTGTCTGCCTACCTGTCTCCTGCTCTCAGGCTGTTTTCTTCCCTACAGCTTGTACCTGAGATGAACGTATACACAAATGGAGCTTTTGATGTTTTATTGACAGAAACAAACAAGCCACACAAACAGGAAACTAGCGAACCATGGCGAGGTGAAAAACAAAATGTCTCAGATAGTTGAAAAGCTGTCAGAATAACAACTAGGGCAGCAGCGGTTTTAAATAAAGAAATAGCAACACAAAAAAGGTAGTGTTTCATACAGTGTGTCATCTTGACATTTCTAACCGCACCGACAACTCTCATCTTTGTCACTCAGTGTTTTTTTCTCGCAAGACAAATACACAACCCATTCCTAATGTCTGTGTCTTTGCAACAAAAAAAAAGGTATGACAATGCCTTAGCTTATCAAGGGTTGTTAATTATATATATATATATATATATATATATATTGTACTGTGAATTGGAAAAAATAAATAACCAGGACTTAAAGATACCCGAAAACATTAAGACGAAATACTGTATGATGGCATAGTACTATTTCAGTTTGTAATACACAGTTTGTAGAAAGTAATTTCAATGAGGCTTGGTTCTTACAATGTGTTCCCTAAATACCATTAGAGGCTGTTTTATTTCAGGTTATTCTGGTTTTATACTATGGAATGCCATTTAAGTCAATATTAAATAAATAAATACATTCATTAAATAAATATGGCTATGAAATAAATCCTGAAATAAATAAATGAGGCAAAAAATATATAAATAAATGTAAATATAAATATATAAATAAGTCAATATAGTTAAATAAATAAATCGTTTTTTTATTTGATAAATAAAATTCAATAAATAAAATTAACTTATATTTATTTCAAGGGACTTTTATTTCATAATTAAACATTTGTTTATTTCAGGGCGCTTTTATTTCATAATGCCACAGCTTTTTTTTTCTTTCCATCTATTATATTCAAAGGAGTAGGGTGTGGTTATCTCACAGATTCAGACCAAAGCAACAGCACCAGAACAGCACTGAATCACTGAATATATATCAGCACTGAATATACAAGAAGCCACAACAATTATGGTGTATAGAAGAACATAATGTGGATAAAAATGTCCCCTTTTTAAATTATTATTTTTTTTAACTATACTGACTAATTTATGTTTATATATCTCATTAATATATTTTATATATTTATTGCCTAAATTATTTGTTTCAGAATTTATTTCATAGGCACATCTATTTATTTATGTATTTGTTTATTTTATTTAATATTGACTTAAATGGCATTTGATATTATATAATGTAGTAAATGTAAACAAGTACATTATTTTCCAATAAGGAGACACCCTGTTATAGTTTATTTCTTACATACCATAGTTACCAACAATGATTAGATATTAGTTACCGTACTTTCATTCATAACATTATTGTTTTTTATTGAAATGTCGTCCTTGGTGCTTTGAGGATACTGTTTTTGAAATTTTTATATATATGTTACCAGACTCGACAGGACTCTGCGTCGCGGTTCATGGTAGACGTGACGGGACAGTTGAAGGCTTTGTGGAACTCCTCGAAGTTGCTCATGGAGCCGATGACCCTGCAGAACACACCAGAGCTCCTACTTCACTCTCACTTCTGCAGAACACACCAGAGCTCCTACTTCACTCTCACTTCTGCAGAACACACCAGAGCTCCTACTTCACTCTCACTTCTGCAGAACACACCAGAGCTCCTACTTCACTCTCACTTCTGCAGAACACACCAGAGCTCCTACTTCACTCTCACTTCTGCAGAACACACCAGAGCTCCTACTTCACTCTCACTTCTGCAGAACACACCAGAGCTCCTACTTCACTCTCACTTCTGCAGAACACACCAGAGCTCCTACTTCACTCTCACTTCTGCAGAACACACCAGAGCTCCTACTTCACTCTCACTTCTGCAGAACACACCAGAGCTCCTACTTCACTCTCACTTCTGCAGAACACACCAGAGCTCCTACTTCACTCTCACTTCTGCAGAACACACCAGAGCTCCTACTTCACTCTCACTTCTGCAGAACACACCAGAGCTCCTACTTTCACTCTCACTTCTGCAGAACACACCAGAGCTCCTACTTCACTCTCACTTCTGCAGAACACACCAGAGCTCCTACTTCACTCTCACTTCTGCAGAACACACCAGAGCTCCTACTTCACTCTCACTTCTGCAGAACACACCAGAGCTCCTACTTCACTCTCACTTCTGCAGAACACACCAGAGCTCCTACTTCACTCTCACTTCTGCAGAACACACCAGAGCTCCTACTTCACTCTCACTTCTGCAGAACACACCAGAGCTCCTACTTCACTCTCACTTCTGCAGAACACACCAGAGCTCCTACTTCACTCTCACTTCTGCAGAACACACCAGAGCTCCTACTTCACTCTCACTTCTGCAGAACACACCAGAGCTCCTACTTCACTCTCACTTCTGCAGAACGACTAAATGTAAACGCTTTCAAAACAAAGCCAATCATCTTGGAATTGCATATTTCTAATCTTTAAACGTTTTCTGTTTTTTACGAGAACAGTTGTCTCTTTCTGCTCAGTTTAAAACCAGCAGGAGGTAACTGACAACAACGTACCGGCTTTACACTGGTAACCTGTATACATTTTATGCGTCTCAAGAGCTCGATTTGTATGTCAGTGTTCGTTGTTCGAGGAACACAAAAAAAAGTTTTGCGCTGGTTTGTTCTGCAGGTTTCTATTGGTTGCTAGTAGTTTCTATGGTGACTAGAAAGAGTTTGTAAACATTTCGTCGGTGTGTGTGTGTGTGCCTGCATGTATGAGTGTGTGTGTGTGTATGTACATGCATGTGTGTGTGTGTGTTTGATTGTACATTCATGTGTGTGTGTGTGTGTGTGATTGTACGTGTGTGTGTGTGTGTGATTGTACGTGTGTGTGTGTGTGATTGTACATGTGTGTGTGATTGTACATGTGTGTGTGACTGTACGTGTGATTGTACGTGTGTGTGTGTGACTGTACGTGTGTGTGTGTGTGTGTGTGTGTGTGTGTGTGTGTGTGTGTGTGTGTGTGATTGTGTGTGTATGTGTGTGTGTTGACCTGTATTTTGCAGGGCTGTGGGCTCCAGTCTGAATCAGTTCTCTGGCTGGTTCTGGTCTGTAGGCGTAACACCTCACCTGCAACACATCAAATCACTGTGATTCAAATGAAGAAAAACTTTAATCACGGACACAATTAACCACTGAATCTCCTTCCTGGTTTGGCACAGTTTCTTATCTTACAAGAAGTTAAAGCAAGGGTAGGCAATATATT
>JACYXH010000614.1:342500-372500 GCA_026745465.1 Lota lota | reverse complement strand
CCATCCAGGAGTTCTCCTTCTCCAGCATGTCAACAAACGCCCAACGCACACCCTCCACCAGCTCCTCCATCTGGTGGTGGAGCACACACACACGTACACACACACACACACACACATATACAGACACACAGACACACACAGACACACACACAATGTATTGGACGATGTAGTGAGCTTACAATATCTTATACAATAAGTGTTCGATGTGGCTTCAAGCTGGAAACACACATGCAAGCATCAACAGAAATGGACAAATGCCATTTCAAGTGGACATCAAATGAAGTGGAAGGAGTCTCTGTATGCGTCCATGTCTGGTGTCTGTCCTTTTATTTTCCTCCCACCGACCTCACTGGGTGGGTGTATGGCTGAGGACCCGAGGAAGTGCAGCATCGAGAGGGAAATCTTCAAGCAGTAGCAGTACCGAGGGCCTGTTCCAAACACACATGTTTGGAACAGGCCCCTGCACTAGTGGGAGACAACACGCACACACACACACCATTTGCTTCTTGTCCTCTTGGAAGTGTGTGTCGATGAAGAGGCGTCCGGTTGGTAGGAGCAGCAGGTTCCTGATGTACCCCACACACTTATCCACCTGTGACATCAGAGAGGTGGTCCCCGTGGTAACCTGGTGGGAGAGGAGGAGTTTGGTTCGACTGCTGAGGTTTGTGTTTGTTCATTGTACGGTTTCATACCTTCACTAACCTACTAACTAACTAATTGACTGACTAGATAACTAACTAACGAGCTGACTCAATATCAGACTATCTAACTGACTGACTGATGAACTAACTAGCTGACCGATTGACTAACTAACTAACTTATCAACCAGCTAAACTACTAACAAACTAACTTACTGACCTACAAAGTAACTACCCGAATAACTGACTGACCGACAAGCTGACTAACTTACTGAGCGACTAACAAACTAACTAACTCATTGCCAGACTAAAGGACTGTGGACTGACTGACTAACTGACTAACTGACTAACTGACTGACTGACTGACTGACTGACTGACTGACTGACTGACTGACAAGCGTACTTGTTAACTGACAGACTAAAACACGAACTTACTAACTGCCCTCCTGACTGACTAATTGAATGACTGACAGACCAACTGACTGACTGACCAACTGACTGACTGACCAACTGACTGACTGACAGACCAACTGACTGACTGACAGACCAACTGACTGACAACTGTGATAGAGCGACCAGACACCAGGGGAGGAGCTCTAGATGGGACAGAGAGACCAGACACCAGGGGAGGAGCTCTAACTGGGACAGAGAGACCAGACACCAGGGGAGGAGCTCTAACTGGGACAGAGAGACCAGACACCAGGGGAGGAGCTCTAACTGGGACAGAGAGACCAGACACCAGGGGAGGAGCTCTAACTGGGACAGAGAGACCAGACACCAGGGGAGGAGCTCTAACTGGGACAGAGAGACCAGACACCAGGGGAGGAGCTCTAACTGGGACAGAGAGACCAGACACCAGGGGAGGAGCTCTAACTGGGACAGAGAGACCAGACACCAGGGGAGGAGCTCTAACTGGGACAGAGAGACCAGACACCAGGGGAGGAGCTCTAACTGGGACAGAGAGACCAGACACCAGGGGAGGAGCTCTAACTGGGACAGAGAGACCAGACACCAGGGGAGGAGCTCTAACTGGGACAGAGAGACCAGACACCAGGGGAGGAGCTCTAACTGGGACAGAGAGACCAGACACCAGGGGAGGAGCTCTAACTGGGACAGAGAGACCAGACACCAGGGGAGGAGCTCTAACTGGGACAGAGAGACCAGACACCAGGGGAGGAGCTCTAACTGGGACAGAGAGACCAGACACCAGGGGAGGAGCTCTAACTGGGACAGAGAGACCAGACACCAGGGGAGGAGCTCTAACTGGGACAGAGAGACCAGACACCAGGGGAGGAGCTCTAACTGGGACAGAGAGACCAGACACCAGGGGAGGAGCTCTAACTGGGACAGAGAGACCAGACACCAGGGGAGGAGCTCTAACTGGGACAGAGAGACCAGACACCAGGGGAGGAGCTCTAACTGGGACAGAGAGACCAGACACCAGGGGAGGAGCTCTAACTGGGACAGAGAGACCAGACAGAACGTCCTCAGCAGAGCGGAGCAGGGGGTACTGCTCACCCGGGCGTAGTCCAGGTACCGGTAGGTGAAGCGCCGGCTCAGGGCGGTGGCCTGGGACAACACAGATCTCCACTGAACATAGTTAGCTACTGTCCTGAGAGAGAGAGAGAGAGAGAGAGAGAGAGAGAGAGAGAGAGAGAGAGAGAGAGAGAGAGAGAGAGAGAGAGAGAGTAGAGAGACAAAGAGACAGAGAGAAGAGAGAGAGGTGGAGAGAGAGAGAGACAAAGAGACAGAGAGAGAGAGAGAGAGAGAGAGAGAGAGACAGAGAGACAAAGAGACAGAGAGAAGAGGGAGAGGTGGAGAGATAGATAGACAAAGAGACAGAGAGAAGAGAGAGAGAGAGAGAGAGAGAGACAGAGACAGAGAGAAAGCAAGGGAGAGAGACAGAGAAAGAGAGGTAGAGAAAGACAGAGTGACCAGACATAGAGGGAGTAATTGATTTAGAGGGAGAGAGTGCAGAAGAGAGAACAGTGGGAGAAAGAGAGAAATAGAAAGAGAGAAAGAAAGAGGAGGGAGGGGAGGAGAGAAAGAGAGAGAGAAACAAAGCCAAAGACAAATGCAGAGGAAGGGCATCAATTAAATTACAGTATGCAATCTCATTATAAAATATATTAGAATAATTTAATGAGAAATATAAGCCCTAAAGCTGTATGAAGTGTGCACGTACGTATGTGTGTGTGTGTCCTTGTGTGTGTGCTTGCATGCATGCATGTCTATGTGTGTGTGTGTCTATGTGCGGCCGTGTGTGTCCATTTGTGTGTGTGTGCATCTGTGTGTGTGTGGTTATGTACGTACGTGTGTGTCCACATGTGTGTGCACCCATGTGTGTGTTTGTGTGTGTGTGTGTCCATATGTGTGTGTGTGGGTATGTGTCCCTATGTGTGTGCATGCGTCCATGTGTGTGTGTGTGTGCATGTGTGTGTGGGCATGTGTGTGTGCGTGTGTGTGTGCATGTGTGCCCTCGTGTCCTTATGTTTGTGTGTGTGCATGCGTCCGTGTGTGTGCGTGTGTGCGAGCGTGTGCCTTGGGTCGGTAGTGTTGACGAGCTTGAAGAGGTCTTTAAAGTACTGCGGAGCTCTCACGATGACGGGCTCGGCAGGGGAGATGGAGAGGGACGGATCCCCGGTGGACTCCACCACAGCCCTGACGTAGGCCAGCCAGTCAAACTACACGGAGACAGAGGTTAAATGACTAGGAAGAGAGAGAGAGAGAGAGAGAGAGAGAGAGAGAGAGAGAGAGAGAGAGAGAGAGAGAGAGAGAGAGAGAGAGAGAGGTTAAATTACTAGGAAGAGAGAGAGAGAGAGAGAGAGAGAGAGAGAGAGAGAGAGAGAGAGAGAGAGAGAGAGAGAGAGAGAGAAAACTTGGACACACCAGTCTGAACAGGCCAGATCTGGCCAGGATCAGTTTGAGGACAAAGCAAGCAACAGATATACTGTGGAAATGTTTCAGATTATAGTTATACGTGTAAACATATGACTCATATGTTTACACATTTTTAAAGTGCTAAGCATGGGCCTTCTGTGGAATTATGTCATATAGGAGATCACATGTGCTTCAGTTCAAACAATGTCAATGAGTGTGTGCGTTTACAATACAGTACCTGCGGTATAAGCCGCTGTAGGCGTGACAGAGTGTATTTGTTGTACATATTCTCACTGGTTCTCTCCTCAAAAGAAACCAGCATCTGCAAACACAGAGGGTAAAACAACAACATGACAGATACATCCAAAATAAACAGAAATAAACACACAGAAAAAAATTGGATTGGTTAATCATTAAATAGTTAAATAAATTCAATCCAAAAGTGTATTACTTACTAAATAACTAGCGAACTGTTAGCTAGCTAACTAACTAACCAGCTAACAAACTAACTGGTTAGGTAGGTAACTAACTTATTAACATACTTTTATCATTATCCAAACAATTGGTAGGTAAATATATTCAAATACAATATTAAATAAAGATTGTTTTTTTCTCCACCTTAGCCAGTTTGATTTCAAAGGCCAGAACCTCCTCCATCTGGACCCGAGCTGCTGTCTCTGGCGCCCCCAGCATCACCGCTACGTCCACCATCAGACTCAGCAGGGCGGCCCGGTACTAGGGAGGAGAGGAGGAGGGTCAACGCCACACACTGGTCAAACTGGCCCAACACTCGACAAGCAAAGATGTTTTACTGAGAGTCTGATCATGGGAAGACACACAGCTGTGCAGTCTCAGGCCCCAATCCATGGGTTTATGGATAACATGGTATAGCCACATGAAAAACTGTGTTTTTATATGCATGTGGAACACTAACAGCCACGATGTGAAACTGATATTTTTTTAAATAGTGATATCATAAGCTCAATGAGCGTGTGTTCTTCTGGGGTGTTTGACTTATTCATTGGACACGTTGTTGCCCCCTGCTGGCCTGGCATGCCTATATGAGCGTTTTCGATGGTTTTTGCGTTCTCGTGCGGACGGGGGGATTTGCTAAAACTCTGTGGGCGTGGGCAGGGCCTCGAGCTTCTTCTAAGAGCGTAGCTGCACCACAAGCATGTGCAGCCCAACCATAGAAAACAACGTGATGGGAGGAACAGTAAAACAAAGAAACAAGCAGGGGGTAAGGAAGAGGTATATTTACATTTGGGGTGTAGGTCATGAAGTACTAGGAATGCAGCAACTGGTTACTTGATTAAAGACATTCAAACTTACATTCCCATTTTCTTGTAGATCACACTGGTAACCACTTAAATAAATTAAACTTAAATAGTCCTTTCCATTGGTAAAATCTCCAAAAGCATCACTTTGCAATATAAACCGTCTTGATTGAAGAATATCAACAGTTTCTCTCATCTGTAAATGTGAGGCAGTCAAAATGAAACACTGGATGGGCGTGGCAGTTTGGCTGTTTGGCTTGAGTCATGTGAGATACGTAGACACGTTTAGAAGTATCAAGTCACACAATTCACTTACACTGAATGGTGGCACTTAAACAATTGAAAAAAGATTCCACAGAAGCTACCCCCCCCCAAAGTGTGTGTGTGTGTGTGTGGGTGTGTGTGTGTGTGTGTACGTGTGTGGGTGAGTATGTGTGTGTGTGCTTGTGCATGTGCGTGTGTGGGTGTGGGTGTGTATGTGTGCTTGTGCATGTGGGTGTGGGTGTGTATGTGTGCTTGTGCATGTGTGTGTGTGTGTGTGTGTGTGTGTGTGTGTGTGTGTGTGTGTGTGTGTGGGCGGAGGACTCACAGCCTTGGCTGAGGTGGTGTTGGCGGTGTAGTCCTCTTTGGAGGGCAGGGTCAGGTGCTCCTGGTCCAGCTGTGGAGGAGGAGGGAGGAGTGTTTATCTGTCACACATGCAGTATACACACACATAGACACACATGTTCACGCCATCCTTCACACACACACATACATAGATACATACACATACGCGTCTATCTCTTAGTCACACACACATTGATATACACACACACACACAAAACAGACACACACACATACTTATACAAATGCATGCACACACACACACACCCACCACACTCACACACTATGAAATGTCAACCACACCTTGATGATGTGATGGATGGAGTTCTTGTCGTCGGGGGAGACGGACAGGCGAATCAGGATGTTCTTGCTGTGCTGGACCCTGATGGCGGACAGCGTCTTCTGTAGGTCCCATTGCCCCGGCAACCACTGCCAGTCCCCCTCCAGCCCATCCCCCACCACCGGCCAACGGAACTCTGGCTGTCGGAGCGTCTTCAGTATGGGCTGAGAGTCCAACTGCTCTAGTTGGGCTGAATACATGAATACACACACACACACACACACACACACACACACACACACACTGTTGAATGTAGATCATGCAGATTTGTTTGCATGTGTGTGTGTTCGTTGCAAGTGTGTTTCTGCGTTTCCAGGGATGTAAGTGTGTGTATGTGTATGTTTGTGTGTGAGTGTGTGTGTTCCTGCATGTGTGCAGATACACATGCATTCAAGTGTTTGTTTGCGTTGATGAGTGTCTGCTTCTCTAGATAAGGGTGTTGCCGCGTGCAAGTGTGTGCATGTGTATAACTGTGTGCATGTGAGTGTGTGTGTGTGTGTGCGTGCGTGCGTGCGTGCGTGCGTGTGACTCACTCTCGTTAACGCAGGAGCGGTAGAGCACCTTCGCCTTGGTCACCGCCTCCAACTCACCAGGGCCGGACGGTGCTTTCAGCAGATCTGTGGACAGGAAGTAGCATGTCATATCTGACCTCTGACCTCTCAATGACCTCTTATGGAATTGAGTTCCCTCCTTAACTCGGGTGATGGTTAAGGGGAAATGTTGTAACAGTGAAACAACAGGATGGTCATCACAACTAAGGTTCAGAAAGTCTCATCTCCCAAGGGGGGATAAAGCAGATCAAACCCAGGCTACTGGGGCTGAGAGTCCAGCACCCAAGGGGGGATAAAGCAGATCAAACCCAGGCTACTTGGGCTGAGAGTCCAGCACCCAAGGGGGGATAAAGCAGATCAAACCCAGGCTACTTGGGCTGAGAGTCCAACACCCAAGGGGGGATAAAGCAGATCAAACCCAGGCTACTGGGGCTGAGAGTCCAACACCCAAGGGGTCCTGAGACGAAATGTCTTGGGTTTAATCCATGTAATCTCTTTTGTGCAAGGAGCCTTACCTCTTCTCGTTAAGACCTGCATTTATATTCCCTTTATTGTTTGTTGTTCTGGATAAAAGTGTGTCCTAAATAATGAATCAATTACATTGACATAATACTTACATCTTCATACATCATATTTACATGCAATACAATTATGCTAAGGTGAATCGATCATGGGCTGATAATTTGTTTTACCTTGCAGCCAAATCGAATGGCTGCCTCAGGATTTAGGAGGCCTCAGAATTTCTGAGGCAGCCATTCAATTTCCTTACATTTCAGGATATCTCACACCGGATTCATATATTATAACACACAACGTGCTTTTCTATCTCACAATAATAAACACACACGCACACACACACACCTTTGAGTTTGTTGTTGACGTTCTGTCGCAGCCAGGAGTAGATGCCGAAGGAGTTGGATGTTTCTGGGATGGGGTGCTCCCTCAGCCAGCCCCCACAGCCGAACGTATAGAAGTCCTCACACGGGTCCACCGAGCGGTCGAGCTTCCTGAGGATGGAGCCCGCTGACGGAGAGGGGAGAGAGACAATGACAGAGTGAGGGAAAGATAGAGAAAGTGAGAGACACAGAGAGAGAGACAGTTAAGCAGAGAGAGAGAGAGAGAGAGAGAGAGAGAGAGAGAGAGAGAGAGAGAGAGAGAGAGAGAGAGACAAAGAGACAGAGAGAAGAGAGAGAGGTGGAGAGAGAGAGAGAGACAAAGAGACAGAGAGAGAGAGAGAGAGAGAGAGAGAGAGAGAGAGAGAGAGAGAGAGAGAGAGAGAGAGAGGTAGAGAGACAAAGAGACAGAGAGAAGAGAGAGAGGTGGAGAGAGAGAGAGAGACAAAGAGACAGAGAGAGAGAGAGAGAGAGAGAGAGAGAGAGAGAGAGAGAGAGAGAGAGAGAGAGAGAGAGAGAGAGAGAGAGAGAGAGAGAGAGAGACTAAGAGAGTCATTGGCAGAGTGAGAGCGAGACAACGTGAGGAAGTTCTAATTATTGTTTAGGATGATACCTCTTCCAGTTCTACGGGAATTGCAATAGGAATATAAGGATGCACCCTGAAATGTTTGCTCTCTTTTCTATAATCATAACAAAATTAGCATTATTAATCTTCTGCCCCTGACCATGTCAACTGTATTTCTTCAAGAATGTGTAGGACTATGGTGTTAACCAGGTGTATTTCTTTAAGAATGTGTATGACTATGGTGTTGACCAGGTGTATTTCTTTAAGAATGTGTATGACTATGGTGTTAACCAGGTGTATTTCTTTAAGAATGTGTATGACTATGGTGTTAACCAGGTGTATTTCTTTAAGAATGTGTATGACTATGGTGTTAACCAGGTGTATTTCTTTAAGAATGTGTATGACCATGGTGTTGACCAGGTGTATTTCTTCAAGAATGTGTATGACTATGGTGTTAACCAGGTGTATTTCTTTAAGAATGTGTATGACCATGGTGTTGACCAGGTGTATTTCTTTAAGAATGTGTATGACCATGGTGTTAACCAGGTGTACCACCGCGTAGGAGCTAAGGATTCATAACTAAACTGTAATCGATTCGTCTTTTCATAGTCATTGTTTCTTGAAGATGCTACCGACATCATTTTACGTTTGTGTGCTCCAGCGACCCAAACTATTTATTGCTTGTCATTTATTAGTATTTTTTGTTTGTTTCAGATGTCTCAGATGATTTCATTTTTTCAGATGATTTGATTCATGAATCAAATCGTTCATGAATCATAAATAATGCAATAGCAGATACAAGTCGGAAAGGCTTTACGTGATATTTAAATTGACAACTGATCCCTAAATGTGACACCCTCCTGCTAACAAGATACCAATTCAGATTCTTGATATTTTCTGTGCCACACAGGGCCAAGGCGAGAGAACATTGCTCTCTAGTCTATGTGCTTTGACATAGACACCGCTAGTCTTAATTATGGAAACAGTGACAGACAGCATTATAAGTACAGTGCATTATAAAGCCATTGCATGAAAAAGAGATTGGATAGGACATCGTCTTATGAATGCCTGTCTCTTTATATTGTAGGGTGAGCCTGGGGGTGTAAAAGGCGGTGACGCGGGTAGGAGAGGTGGAGAGGTGGAGAGGTGGAGTTTGATGGCAAAATCAAAGCGGTACATTAGTCCTCCGGGTCTAGTTTACGTCAGTTCAATAAACGCTTAGAAAGCAGCATGCAGTGATAACTCAGACAATCTACAGTATGGCTCGGTATCCAGTAACTCGGCCTCATTGTGTGGGCTGGCTTGGCATTGGAGCTTTCCAACACATTAATGAAACACTGTTTCTTTGATAAATATTCATCTCCCTCCCCGCTCCAACACGTCCCTTGCTATTTCTGGCTTCTGTCTTCTATATATTTTTATGGGCCTTTATGAGCATTAGGGATGGAGGGGGGGGGGGGGGGGGGGGGGGGAAGAAATCATTACACGTGAAGTGTCGCGAGACATTGCCTCAGTTTGACATAAGAAATGTATTTTTGTTTTTGTTTTTATGCCGGAAACGTCAATGTCGTCAGAAACGGCCAATCAGAGCTCTGACATGTTACAGCTGACACACACATACATGCACACACACACACACACACACACACACACACACACACACACACACACACACACACACACACACACACACACACACACACACACACTCCTTACCTGCCTCGATGCATTCCTGTGTCAGACAGAACTCCTGATCGTTGCTTTTTCGAGCCACTGTAGAAAAAACAACAAGAGAGGAACAAAGATTACTTCAAATAAACCCTTTTAGCTCAGTATAACACTCACTGTGTGTTGTATCATCTTCACACGCAGCATCTGTCGAATCTCACATGCACGCACGCAGGGCACACAGGCAGACATGCACGCACGCACACATCATTTAACTGATTTGAACCCAACAGGGTTCAAAAGGTAACCTTCCCACCAACATGTTCAGTAAGTCATGGCTCACTTCATGTCTCCCCTTGTGCTTGGCTTGAAGTGGCATGGCACCAGCACAGCCCAGAGTGGCCTGGTGGCATGTGGTGGTGCGGTATGTTGTGTGTTTATGAAGCGGGCGGAGCCTGGGCCTGTCAGAGGAAGAACCCCAGGCTGCTCTAAGTGGCAGGGAGGAGGCCAGTTTGGGAAACCAGTATGCCCCTCCATTCTGAACGCATGAGAGGCGCTTCAATGAGCCAATCAGCACTGCAGCCCGCCTCTCACTGGGAGGGATTAGGAGGACATATTGGTTAAATAGTGAACATGAACACCAACGTTATAACTATAGTATGGTAAATATATAGTATGTCGTGTCTATATATAGTAGTCAGACAGACAGACCTCAACATATAGAGCCAAGAGGTTGACCTGTAACAACCTTACAGTCTGCTGACCTGAATTGAACACTTCGCTCCCCTCCCTACACAATCAAAACCCCACACACAGACACACACACACACACATAAACACACACATACACACAGACACACACACTGCTTGCTAGCTTGTAAACAGTAGCAATAGTAATAATAGTCTAAATTAATGAATGAACTGTATATGTGTGTGTGTGTGTATGTATATATACAATATATATATATATATATATACATACACACACACACACACACACACACACACAGTATTCATATATAATTACGGCACAAAGCAACCACAAAAATGTTGCCGCCCCTTAATTACCAGAAACAATACTTATTCCATCCCATAATACACCCAAGAAGCAGGAAGTGGTGACCAAACGCACCCACCCATACCCTCTCTTCTCAGCGAACAGGCATACACACACACACACACACACCGTCCTCAGCAAAACACACACACACACACACGCACACACACTGTCCTCAGCAAAACACACACACACACGCACACATTGTCCTCTCATGTCCTCAGTGAA
Source organism: Lota lota (assembly GCA_026745465.1). Classification (NCBI taxonomy): domain Eukaryota; kingdom Metazoa; phylum Chordata; class Actinopteri; order Gadiformes; family Lotidae; genus Lota; species Lota lota. The sequence continues at coordinate 361,800 of JACYXH010000614.1, read as the reverse complement.
CAGGAAACACACACACCATCTCCGTCCACAGGATACAACCATCCCAATAAACATTATTTCCCAAAAGTCAGACAAAAGGAGCACTCTGGCCAATCAAAACACTCCTTCCCTCCAGTCCTCCAGGTCTGTGGCTCATGTGCCGTGTGTTGTCGGTAACATGCACCCTCGCCACACGTTATACACATCGAGATGATGAAACTGTAAACCAGTCCCCAAAATAGTCTGCTACCACGCGGCCTCCAAGCTACACCACACCGCCCGGCGGAACCTGCAACCTCGCCACTTTGTGTGCACAAGCCCGCTTCGATGCATGAGTGAGTGAGCATGTGTGCGCGTGTGTGTGAGCATATGTGTGCGCACGTGAGCATGTGTGTGTGTTCTGGGGGTGCTATTTTAAGGATGGTGTATGCTATAATCTACGGCGCTCCGCATATGCTCTTATGATAGGCTTCCATGGAATTCCCTGCATATGACAACGTAGGCATAGGAGGAAGGCTTGAGAAGCTGTGTGTGCATGTGCATGTATATATATATATATATATATATATATATATATATATATATATATATATATATATAAATGTATGCATGGGTGCATGCGTGTGGGACTCTGTGTGTGTGTGTGTGTGTGTGTGTGTGTGTGTGTGTGTGTGTACTCACCCAGTATGAGTGCGAGCAGCAGGACGCAGCACAGACACACACACACGGCCAGCGCAGCCTTCAGCGGACGGCCATTGCCTTTGAGCAGTTGAACATTTCGGCTGTCTAACGGCTCAGACTCCATGGTTGTATCTACCATGCTCACACACACACACACACACTATGCTGGCGTACACACTTCACTACGCTGACACACTAGCCCACCAACTAGGAGTCTAACGCTAGGTCACAGTAATTCCACTTTCCCCTTCTTTCCAAACTCCTACCTTTCCTTCTCTCCTTCCTTCTTTCCTTACCTCCTTTCTGTCTGCGTTCAAGGGTCTTACTCTGTCTCTCTGAGGTCTACTCTAACTTCTGTTTGACTCACCCACTTTCAAACCATCCCTCTCTTTGCTGTCACTCCTCTTTGTGATCCCTCCCTCCCCCTCCTTGGAGAGGAGAAGGGAAAAGGGAACCAGGCTTTCAGATAATCACCTGATGGACATTTATTGTAGTGTTTCATGGTCAGTGTGGGCAGACACCTGTTGTTCTTTTAGACAGTTGTTGTTGCACACCAGTGTGCTAGTGTTTGTGTCTGTAGATGTGGCCGCTTGGACGCAAATGTCTTAATTGCACGGTAATTCTAGGTAGAGTACAGCCACAGTGTGTGTGTGTGTGTGTGTGTGTGTGTGTGTGTGTGTGTGTGTGTGTGTGTGTGTGTGTGTGTGTGTGTGTGTGTGTGTGTGTGTGTGTGTGCGCGCGCCTAATCTTGTGTTCAGAACACAGGGGTGCTCTGCTTGGGACATTTATCAGATTAAAAGGGCCACCAGAGCAGAAGTAAATGGAACAGGATGGCCCATGAGGAACACGGACAGACCCCTGATGAGCATGACTCATTAATCCAGCAGTAATGACATTGTAGGGTCTGGTAAAACCATATGAGCTTCTCCCCCCCCCGTCACACAAACGTCCATCAGTGGTGACACAGTGATAAGAGAGAGCTACAGGGAAGACAGTGTGTGAGAGTGAGAGACAGAGATAGCGGTCTATTACAAACAAATCGAGAAACTATTTTAACTTTGGAAATTATGAGCGAGAGAGATTGTATTTTTTTTATTTGTGCTTTTAATATTTTGTCTGTTGGAATGCATTTGACCTTTTGGGGTTTGGCAATGTAAATGTAAGTTTTCTACCCCAGAAAAGCCCTTTGAAAATATATATGTGTGAGAGAGAGAGGGAGAGAGAGAGAGGGAGAGAGATGTGATTGTATTTTTCTTTGTGCTATTCATATTTTGTGTCATATGTTGTATTATATATTACTTTTTGTGCTTTAGTAATTTAAAGTTTTCCATTACAGTAAAGCCCGTTGACTGAGAGAGAGCGAGAGACTTTCAGTGCAGCCTGGGGTTGTTCTTTAACCTCCTACCGTGCGGGAAGACTTTCCGCACACACTCAGTAGTGTTTGACACGGTTAGACCCCAGTGTCCTTATATAGACTTCACTTCCTGCACAGTCCACGAACAAAAAACATGGAAACATAAACACCCATTAATCACAGAGACCCACAGCCCTCAACGGTTCTGTTCAAATCCGTTGATTCACAACAACGCCCTACGGTTGTACGCCTTGATTGGGCGGAGAAGGTTGTCGGTTGAAGTCCCATTTGTATTCCCATTTTTAGCCTTTTTTTAATTTATTTCCATTTTAGGTTCAAGTCCCTGGTCATCCAAATCTGTAACTTGCTTCAGTTCAGGTTTATTTGAGTTTTGTTGGCCCCAGTGGGAATAATCAGGGATTTCACTGTTTTCCAGTCAACCTGGAAAATCTCTGAGGGAATACAGCCGTTTTTAAGCAACATTTGATCATAGTGAATAACATACGCTATTTTCTCAATCAAACAATTATTTTCAAACAATCAGTTTTGGGTTTCAGTCGATACATATGAGGGAATACTCTTCCTCTCACAATGCTAAAATATCTTTACCATCCTCTTCCTCATTCCTCATGCTGTTTACAATTCCATCTTCACAGCTTATCATTAGGCTTCCTGCTGATAAGCCTGGAAGTGCACAACAGGCATGCACACACACACACACACACACACACACACACACACACACACACACACACACACACACACACACACACACACACACACACACACACACACACACACACACACACACACACACACACACACACACACACCTCTATCATTGTATCATACTTACAAATAAATACATAACTATATCATGCGCGATCATACTCTCATTCAAATATGTTAACCCTCCATCATGTCCTATTATAATTTTTGCATATACACGTTGCATATTCACAACTACATACGTTTGTGGAGGTTCTGTGTGTGGGACAGAGCACACCTTAAGACCACCGCAAAGGCTGACACTTATTAAGTGAGAAACAAAGAGCGCCTCAGACATGGACAGAGTTCCATCTGGTGGAAGGCCCCGATAGGAATTTATTGGCATGACTGATTTCCTGATTCCAATGATATTGACATTTGAAGTCAACTTTGAACCCTATGATGAATATGAGCATATTGGTTTACGGTAGCACTTACATATTTTCCCCATCAACAAGTAAAAACCTTAGTACAGCGTCAAAATTAAGACTCATTCAACTATATACAAATAGAACATTTTCACAAGGACTCTGCAGTTCTTGTCCATTGGCAGTTTACTTTAAGTATTACTGCGTCTGGAAGAGTATGCGCATATGTTTTTTTGTGCGTTTTGTGTGTGCCTGGTATGTGTGTGTGTATGTGTGTGTGTGCATGTGTGTGTTTGTGTGTGTGTGTGTGTATGTGTGTGCGTGTGTGTGTGCGTGTGTGCATGTGTGTGTTTGTGTGTGTGTGTATGTGTGTGAGTGTGTATGTGTGTGTGTATGTGTGTGTGTGCATGTGTGTGTTTGTGTGTGTATGTGTGTGCGTGTGTGCATGTGTGTGTTTGTGTGTGTGTGTGTATGTGTGTGTGTGTGTATGTGTGTGTGTATGTGTGTGTGTGCATGTGTGTGTGTGTGTGTATGTGTGTGCGTGTGTGCGTGCGTGTGTGTGCATGTGTGAAAGTAAAGCTCTTAGTACATTTCTTTTTTCTTTCTTGGAAGTGAAAACCACAAAGGCAGAAAGGTCAGTGGGAGAGTGCTGGGAAATGTAGTCTTAGATTGCACTTTGACAGTCAAATGGTCCCCACAGAACTACAGATCCAGTCTTAATCCTCACCGGGGTGGGGCTGGGGGGGAAGGGGGTGTCCACTACCGGGCAGTGACCATCCACAGGCCCAGCGCCACGTTGGCCGCCAGCAGCGCGCTGCCACCCAGCAGCAGGAAGAAGCCAATGAGCTCTCGGCGCTGGCGGTCGGTTACCACGGAGACCAGCGTTGCCTCCAGCAGGGCGTTGAGCATCCATTGGCCGTCCAGGGCAAAGCAGGGCACGGAGTTGACCACGGCCAGGGCTCCGGAGAGGGACACCACGTATCTGATGGAGGCGGTGGGTTAAGGGGTGATGGGGGAGGTCTCTCTGAACATATACACTGACGTAAAACATGTAAATCAACAACGTTAGTAAAACAGAAGTAGAGGACATAATGAGACCAGACTAATGTGCCCGCTCAAAACTCGACATGAGATAAACAACACAGCTTTTTCTAAATAAATACTTACTCTCTCAAATCATATGAATATATATGAGGACCCTTGTCAATCGAAACGAATATAATATCATCCAACATTATCGAATCTAAACTGATTTCATATATTCTATCCTAACCTAGTCTCACAAATAAGACTTTAGATGGATATCTAAAGTCTGAAGGCAGATGAGCTCTGATCAGCTCGGGCGTTTCACTTTCTTTAGATTCATATTTGTTTCGACCAATCATGTTGCTGGAGGCGGGGATCGGGGAACACAAACTTGGCCAGCAGTCATACACTGTGAAAGAAATGGTTGTAAATGTTTAAAATCCACACCATGTAGACTGGCCACTGTAGAAATACTTATTTAAATTCCGTGCCAAGAAGTTGTGCTACAACACAGTAGGACTGCTGGATCAGAAGCTCTGCTATAAGACAGTAGGACTGCTGGATCAGAACTTCTGCTTTAACACAGTAAGACTGCTGGATCAGAACTTCTGCTATAACACAGTAGGACTGCTGGATCAGAACTTCTGCTATAACACAGTAGTACCGCTGGATCAGAAGCTCTGCTATAAGACAGTAGGACTGCTGGATCAGAACTTCTGCTTTAACACAGTAAGACTGCTGGATCAGAACTCCTGCTATAACACAGTAGGACTGCTGGATCAGAAGCTCTGCTATAAAACAGTAGGACTGCTGGATCAGAACTTCTGCTATAACACAGTAGGACTGCTGGATCAGAAGCTCTACTACAACACAGTAGGACTGCTGGATCAGAAGCTCTACTATAACACAGTAGGACTGCTGGATCTGAGATTAATCCAAATCTAACATCATCTAATCTTTATGGATTTCATCTAGCCTAACCCTAACCAGCCTAACCTCCTCCAGCCAGGATACTTGCAGAAGGTCTCCAGGAAGACGGGGAGATCCAGGTGGAGGAAGGTGAAGCGAGGGACAAAGTTGGTCAAGCTCACTGCAACGCAACACAACACAAATCAACACACACAATAAAGCTCACTCTACTCTACACAACACAGCAGAGCAGGTCATTAGAAAGCGATTAGGGCCCAAACCAGATATCTGGCAGACTAGGCCTAAAGCAAACAGCTACCATGTATGGCTTAGATACTGCCACAGTGCCTTTGAGCCTCAAACACACATCTGTGGCGGTTTTAGTACAATATTAAAAAGCATGTCGTGAGTCTGTTTCGGCTGCTGGACTGTGCGGTTTATTACTGAAAAGTGATTAATTACGATGCATTTATCTGAATATTTGTAGCTTTGAGGACAGGGGTACAGTTTGTTCTTAATGCAATCATTAGAACAATGAGACAAACAAGATATCTCCCACACACACGCACTAAAGGCAAATGCCACCGGACAATACCAGTGCATTGTATTCTACATACACAACATATGATACACACACACATAATGGTAACCTACCCAAACACACTCACACACAAACACGCACACACAGTCCCCAGTTCTACGTACCAGAGTACTGCAGGTGGGGGGGGTAGCCCACGAACAGCATGTGTGTGTTGGGGGGGTGCGTGACCCGGATGAAGCGGGTCTGGTTCTCCAGGGACGGGGTGACACACACGCTGGCGCCCGTGTGCTCATGAGCCAGGCAGTCGGCGTCACGGTGGCAGACCGGGGTGCCGGTCACCATCTTACGCACCGGCATGCACGCGTACTGCACGAGGACGGACGAGAAGTGATGCGTTCAGAGCAGGAAGTGATGCGTTTAGAGCAGGAAGTGATGCGTTCAGAGCAGGAAGTGATGCGTTTAGAGCAGGAAGTGATGCGTTCAGAGCAGGAAGTGATGCGTTTAGAGCATGAAGTGATGCGTTTAGAGCAGGAAGTGATGCGTTCAGAGCAGGAAGTGATGCCTTTTCCGCAGAAAGGGGTGTCAAGACTCCTTCCCCTCTTTCCCCCTCTCTCTCCCCGTTCCTCTCTTTATCGCTCATCATCCACCTCCCCCTCTCTTCTGTCCCCAATCTCTCCATTCCTCTCCCCACCCCTCTCTCTCTCCCCCTTCCTCTCTCTTTATCGCTCATCATCCACCTCCCCCTCTCTCTCTCCCCCTTCCTCTCTTTTTCGCTCATCATCCACCTCCCCCTCTCTTCTGTCCCCAATCTCTCCATTCCTCTCTCTCCCCCTTCCTCTCTTTATCGCTCATCATCCACCTCCCCCTCTCTTCTGTCCCCAATCTCTCCATTCCTCTCTCTCCCCCTTCCTCTCTTTATCGCTCATCATCCACCTCCCCCTCTCTCCCCCCCTATCTCCCCACCCCTCTCTCTCTCCCCCTTCCTCTCTTTATCGCTCATCATCCACCTCCCCCTCTCTCCCCCCCTATCTCCCTCTCCCAGCGCCATGGTTTCTGCTAACACCGTATAATATTACAATATCATAGTAGTGTGGTGCTGTGGCTGATACCATCTTTACAACATGGTTCATTAATCTAAAGTTATCAATATTTTACTTTATTTCAGGCATGCTATTACACAAACACATTTAAATGATTTATTGACAATGACATTTTATAGAACTATCATCAATGTCTCATCACTCTAGTGCACTTTGTTCCTGGCATACGGACACAGTGTCGCTATGAGCGCCAAACAAGACGTCATGTCTAATATTAAGAGATGCTGTCTGGAAGACGTAAGAGCTATAATTTGAGTGTAATTTGTTAGAAATGCCACAGCCATCCCTCAGCTATTAGTGAGTGATATGCGCAGTGATAGATCTGTTACAAGTTGACTGCGCCTGCCTCTGTATGAGCCAAATTAGATTTTAGACCACTCTCGGCTCATTTCTGACAATCACGGCGTCTATTACCTGATTGGTTCGGGGAACTCCATCTTGCCTGTCAATCCCGTTCGCGCACACAGTGTTATCATAGCTCGCTATCCTATCTACAGCACCTTTATTAAATACTGCATATCAATCAGACAGCAGTCTGCTATTTTTGGTTTCTGCTGATCATACAATTCTATGTAATGTTAATACATCCACTCTGTGTATGCGTGTGCATGCGTAAACGTGTACGTATGTGTGGTTGTGCTGGAATGTGTGTGTGTCACCTCTTTCTCCTTGTCCCGTGGGCTGGTGTAGGAGAAGCAGAGGTCAGTCAGACTGTTGTTACTGCAGCAGTCCATAGAGCCATCCAAGCGCTTGTAGGCTGGGGAGGGAGAGGGGGAGGGAGAGGGAGAGGGAGAGGGAGAGGGGGAGGGAGAGGGAGAGGGAGAGGGAGAGGGAGAGGGAGAGGGAGAGGGAGAGGGAGAAATGTTTAGCTGAGGGTGGGTGTTTGGGTTGGATATATTTGTGCGTGTGTATGCAGTGAATCTGTTTGATGTGTGTGTGTGTGTGAGAGAGATAATGTGTGGGTGTACGTATGCCTTTGTGTTAGATGTATGCATGTGTGTGTGTGTGTGTGTGTGTGTGTGTGTGTGTGTGTGTGTGTGTGTGTGTGTGTGTGTGTGTGTGTGTGTGTGCGTGTGCGTGTGTGTGTGTGTGCATGTGTGCATGTGTGCATGTGTGAAACCCATACACATAGAACGGTGGGAGTAGATGCGTGTGTTCCCACCTCGTCCGTGGGCCCAGCTGTGCTGCAGGCTGGCTGCGGGGATACAGTAGCCCGTCTGGGGGGAGAGGGAGAGGAGAGACAGGCAGCTAGCCCAGTCCTCCGCCCCTCTGACCCCACACTCCTCCAAGCCCGTCACGATGTCCCCCACCGACAGACCCCTGGGGCCGTCTGCTGGGGACCCCTGAAGGTGAAGGAGAGAGGCGGGGGACAGGGGCATGAGGGGAAGAGATGTGTTAATGAGAGGCGACGACGCGGAGGTCTTGTGCTAATGATGATAATTACATCTGTTTGGAATATTAGAACGTCAAGAGTTGGTCTTAACTGAAATAATTTGGAAGATTCATTCCAAGATTCGTTTTCAAACATTATTGGTTCAGAAGAACGTTGAATCGTTTGAATTCTCAAATGTATTATAGACTTCATATTCATTTTCCGTATTATATGGAAGGTTAGAATTCTACAATAGATTTGAGAGTGTATCTCAATTAGATTCAAGTTAAAGGTCAAATGTATTTAGGAATATTTCCCAAAGATGACTTCATAAGATTGAGATGATTTGTTGCTATATTGTGGACCGTCTGAAGAGACACGCTCACCTGCATCACCTCAGTGACCAGAGCTCCGCCTCCAGTGCTGTACACAGGAAACAGGAAGAGGGGCAACAGGAAGAGGAGGCCCAGTGCCACCAGACACAGGACAAAGTTATGCCACACCCCTGGAAGGAAAAGATCAGCCAATCAGAGAGAAATCCTTGTTAAGTCACTTCATCACTTATCATTGAAACAGGAAGCCCTACTGGAAACTTGAGTCTTTGCAGTTTCAAGTAATGATGGCCAACCTCTCTTCTTGTTCCACACTTATTTTCTGTACGGGGAACGGAAAAAGATGACACTAAGACGAGGGGCAGTATAGTGATGTAGTTATGATTCCCAGTTGAAAGGTACTGGCTTGATCCTCAATGTCTGCAGCTTAACCTGTAAGCATCCTAGAGCAAGATGCCCTAACCCCAACCTGAATTCACAGAAAGTATGTGTTTAAGTCTATTCCAATATGCAGACATTTAAATGGATGGAAGAAATGTGTCAACATTTGGTGTTGGGGCCATTTCTAAACGCGTGGCAGTGTGTTGAGAGACCACAGTGATGACAATATTATTTCATTATATAACAGGTCATGTGATGGAAGACCCCCGACTAGCAGAGCACTGAGCACAGCAAAACTGGTAAATAAGCACAGCATGGCTTTCTGTTCCAGCTCCCCCTGAGAGATTAACTCTCTCTTTCCTCCCGCTCCACCTCCATTTCCTCTTTCACTGTCCTCTTCCTCACTTCCTTTTCTCTCTCTCTTCTCTCTCCCTTGGTCCTTCACCGTCGTCTCCCCCTCGCTATATCCACCTATATCTCTCCCTGAAAAGTAACATTTGCAGTTTGTGACCGACGACAACAACGATGCCATTGAGGAAACCAAAACAAACACAATATTTCCATTTTTAAGAACATATTATAAAGGTATATGTCATTTCTGCAGCTAGGGGTCACTCAATCAAAACAATACAAAAAGATGTTGTTTGATGATGTCTGAAGTAGTGTGGGACTTCATGAGACTCAAATCATGTTCAAGGCTGAGTTGATGGAATAATGTTATTCACGTTATGTTTAGTCATGTTATGTCATATCCTTCTAATGAAATTGCCGCAAGTAACATACCATTAACTTGCTAACTTAGCATTAGATGAGTTGACAGCTGGGCAGCAGCACTCTCCTATTTAGAGCCATCATTTGGTAAATATTTATACACTATAGGCTAATTAAAAAGTACCGTTCCCTAAACAATAGCCTAACTAAATTGCAATTAAAACGTCTCACGTTTCAAAATGTTCCCAAAAGATTAAAATCGTGTATCCCGCTCGCTCTACAACAGTAAAAAGAAGGTAAAGAAAACAGTGTAACACACACAGACTGTTTACAATACAGATTCAACTGACTTTCCATGTGTGTACTTTGGTGGAAGCTGTCGCATATGTTTTTCACACCAAAAAAAGCGCCTATAAAACAAGTACAGGCATACTCGTTGAGATTTAGACCCTGTATTCGAATAGAGTTTGTATTTCTGATCCCTAATACTGATTTGTGAACTCCGGATTGATTCTATGAATTAATTCAGGTAGCTGTCTTTTCTGTGGGGAAAAGCCATCAACAATCGTTCCTCCCACGCAAGATCATGTTTTTATTCAGCGTGTGCACAGAGGAGGGGCTATTCACAGACAGCTCCTTGGTCAGTGTGTGTGAGTGAGTGAGAATCAATGTGTATCAAACAGCTCTACAATGAAATAAGATGTTACCCATTTTAAATAATTAAAAATCACAGATGCCGTTATTCTCTTGGACGAAAAAAAAAATTATAATAAAAAATGACCCGCTAAAGTAAAGTCTATGCGACCAAATGTTACAGACCATTACTGAATGAAACGATGGATTTCTCTGGGTTTGAACTTTGTTGGAAACAATTGGGATTATGTCACAATACATATATAATATAACATAGGTCTAGTCGTATTTAGATATTCATATGCGGAAAGGTTACATATTGTACCTTTTAGCAAATTAAAGGGGGTTCATTATACTTAACTGCACGTGCCCGAACAAAGCACAACACAAAGCACCTTAGTTCTTACGGCTTCAGAGTACTTAAATAGTTTTGGGTTATTTTAAGTAGGAACTTTCCCATAATACACTCCACAGCACTTTGCTGTCCTCTAGTGGCTGGACATTGTAACTGTATTGTAACTGTAAATATCTTATAAGTATTTTTGGACGTTCCAATCATAATAAATATTGATAACACAACTGTGGTGCTATTCCTCCAAGTCCTCTTACAATATCAAATCAATACCTGAAGGATCAATACACCTCTGTGGCCAGACCTGATACCTCTTTCGTTTAAGAAACGCCTCTAATAATCTAGGTAACTTTAAACCATTACCAATGCAAGAATGTCCCTTCATGTCATCCTTAATGGACTACTTTGCTGAATTTTGAATTTATTTATTTTTATTTTGAATTCATGAATTTTAAATTTTAAACTGGCTTCGTATCATTACCACGTAGGCAGTACACGCAAGGAAAGGTTAAGCATTATTTATTTGCATATACTACCCACATTGTAGTACTGCAAAGCCGTTGGAATCGTCGATGTAGTCCTTTGAGAATATTTTATCCTTAAGAGGAGTTTAGCTGTTGTATAGCATAGCACAGTTGTGCATAGTATAGTTTTGCAAAGCATAATATAGCATTGTTTAAGATAGCATACTAAAGCATATTCTATAGCATATTTTGGTATAGCATACCATAGTATATTTTAGCCTTGTATAGTATAGTACAGTCCAGAAAAACATAGCACAATGTAGTATAGTTCAGAATAGCAATGTATAGCAAAGAATACTTCAGCATAGTAAAGTTTAGCATAGCATGGTATGTTTTAGCACAGCTAAGCGTAGCACCGTCCAGGGTTGCGGGGTCTCACCAGCGCAGAAGATGCGCAGCTGCTGGGCGGGGGAGACCAGGGTGAGGTGGGTGGTGAAGAGGTCCACGAACGCCCCGGGGTACACCACGAACACAAACATCCCGAAGCCGTTGACCCTCACCTGCTCCCTGCGCACATACACAATTCACACAGTGTGTGTGTGTGTGTGTGTGTGTGTGTGTGTGTGTGTGTGTGTGTGTGTGTGTGTGTGTTTTACCTGAGTGCGGCCACGGCGTGTCCCAGCTCATGGATGACCCCGCTCAGCAGCAGGGCGCTGAAGAAGTAGAGTAGCTGACTGGTGGGCAGGTTGACCCCTGGGATCTACACACACACACACACACACACACACACACACACACACACACACACACACACACACACACACACACACACACACACACACACACACACACACACACACACACACACACACACACACACGATCAGGTGAGTGTCTATCCGTCTGTCTGTCTGTCTGTCTGTCTGTCTGTTTCACCCTAAGTAACCTTGATTAAACCTGATTAAACTGACTAGTAGTTACAAACAGACTATACAACAGACAATAACATTGCCATCGCCCAGAATTCACAGCCATATGACTATTCAATAACCAACCATCCCCTTGCTGATTGGTACAATATGACACCATCCACAAGCACGCGCACATACCACCACCTGCAGCGCCTGCTGCCCGGCCATCCGAGGGCTATCAGACGTCATCTGGGCCAGGGTCTGCTGCAGGGTCCGGGCCAGCAGAACCACAGAGCCCACCATGGCCACCACCCCAAACACCACCCCACTGCTGAACCTGCAGGGAAGAGGGGGGAGGTGCTAAGTTGGAGGAGTAGGGACCAGGGGTTTTACCTTACATTGAACTATTTTGACCATCTGTGAAAATAATTTCACAATTATCAGGTAAGGAGTAATTGAGGAAATGGCAATGGATGTCAGTTGATTTGTGTTTTTGGGTGCAATGTGGTCTTTCCGCCACTGGAGGGTGATACATCGTAAAATAATACAAATAATCCCCGAAGGCCAATTCCAGTGTACAGTAATACGGTTACACAAATATACATCATAAATCTAATACTATAAACTAAGGTATTAACTTAATAAAATTACCATTGCATTTGCATGTATGTTTTGCATTTGCAGGACTAGTAGACTAGAAGTAGCCATGTCAATGGTTTATTGGATGCAAACTCTGGATTGAAAGTCGTGTCATGTTAAAGTGAACCCATCACTGTGCACAATGTATGGACAACTTACTACTGTTAAAGCACTTCATTCAAATGTCTGCAGTGCCTCACTGCAGGGTGCCTTTGTGCACAGAGCTATAGAGCTCTTTGACATTTACAATACACTGGTGTGCGTTTGTTTGTTTGATGCAGCTTAGACAAGATAACCACAGCAGAAGGTACAATCACATTGCAAAGGTAGACAATGACTTAGTAATGATAGATGCAGCTAGAGGGGCAAAAGTCCAGGTGAGGGGAGGGCATATGGGATATGAAGGTACGGTAATAGGACACATTAGTTGTAGTTATAGCTGTTTTTACCAAAGGTAGAGAGCATGCGGGTTGATTCGGGCACAGTAGGCAAACAGACGGTTGAACATGGTAGTCTGCCACCGGAGTTGGAATGGGGACAGCATGACCCCGTGGCTGCCAAGCCACGCCTCGTAGCTGTTCCGGTGTTTCACAGAAGACTAGGGAACAAAGACATAGTGCCGGTTAACCTGTACACCTTGGCCTGACATCAAGTCCATTTTATTTGTATAGCTTTTAATAATAAAGACAGTGTCAAAGAGTTTCACAGGCAACATTTGTTGAACCCTCCTAAGCCTAAACTGTCTGAAAGGCAAGGAAAAACATATCCAAAACCAAGAGGGAAGAAACCTTCTGAAGGGACACAGGACAGAGATTCCTCCTTTGAGGGATGTTTAGGAGTGCAGTAGGTGCCGAAACATCAAACTATAATACAAGCTTGTTGAGATAAGCTTTGGTGGCTTTTTCACTAAATACAGCGTACAGCCGTAGAACAACAATGCTATGGGAAGCAATACAGCACCAACGATATGTATTTTCCATGTGCTAATTATTGTGTAAAGACTATAGGGTCAATGTGATTGATTAAGACAATTATCTGCGCATGTGACAGCTCATCTTGCTAACGTTAGCCATTGGCGACCACTGACGAATAACACACACACACACACACACACACATCTCTGAGACCAAGTGTTTATTGTACACTGCCGTGTGTGTTTAATGTGCATTTTACCTTTAGGACCGAGTCAGTGAGGTAGACAGCACACCAACCTCCCAGCACACACACCACCAGCGGAACGGGAATCATCGTGAATTCTAGTAATACTCAAGCCAACATGAGAGAGAACGATTGAAACAACCCTGTCTCCATGTCTCAGGCTCGGTGTTGACGTCGCGGCAGGCTAGAGAGATGGGCACACAATGCTACACTTTGTTGTTACACATGTTATGTGCTTTATGCGGTTTGGATGACAGCAAATAATCCCAAAACAAGTGTGAAAAGCGTCGAGGAGTCAAACGTCATAAATGTGCGACGCAGTGCTGCCGGGTTGATAGCTAGACCAGAGTAATCGAGTAGTATTTTAAATCGAGGATAGAATATGCAATGGATTTGACATGGATGTATGTTTTTACTATACAGTAACAAAAATCGAATGGTCAGATACAAAGAACAGCATATGTTGACAGCCTGAGAAGCATGGAAGCTAATAACATAAAGTAAAACAAAATTATCTATAGAGATATGTGATACATTAAACACAAAATGTACAACACAAATATAGTACAGTTAATCAACTTTGACTGTCCAGCAAATGTCGTTGTAAGATGAGTGGAAATAACATCATCAAACAATGGTTCAATGATACATTTTATCCCTAAAAAATACCCAATGGATTATACCTATGACCCAAAAGATGCAGATACTGGACTCTGCCGTTGAATTGCTCTGAATGGCTGCATTCAACAGCAGAACAACAGAAGAGTTCAGCAACTAGTGTTTGAATTGAGATATCTTGTTTGTTTTTTCTAACTTTAAGACAAAAAAGTTATTGTTAAATTTGTTTTTAACTGTTTTATTGTATGTCTATATGTTTTAAAAGTTTAGAACATGAAATTAAAACAAAACAAACCAGATGTTTTATTTTGTTGGAATATCCACTTTTAAGTTTAACCAAGATTATCCTCATCTTCATTAACATTATCATCTTGTACAAACAGGCTAATATCTTCATTGGTGACGTACAAAAATGCCAAGGCAGTCCACAGTATCTGCATGGGGAAAGATTGTACAGTCTATCTTCGTTTTTAGTCTGAATTTTTATTTAGTGTAATTTGTACACCTTTTTATCTCAAAAACAGAGCAAGATTAAACCATGATGCATGATACTGCATTTTTTGTCATAACTCAATTTTGCGAAACATTTTAGTTACTGCTGTTTGCCTTTGTAGGCTATTATAGGCATATTATATATACATATTTGTATTTGTCTCCTCATCAAAAGGCTCAATTGAATGATAGAGAAGCCTTGAATTTTTACAGTGCCACCTGATAAATTGTGTTAATGTGTCACATAATAAAAAGCTGAAAAAACAAGAGTCTGTCTGGTCTGACCTGACACAACCTGACATGACCTGACATGATGTAGAAAGACGATTCAACGATAACTCATAGTGAAATTATTAGTTGAAGGGAAGGGGTCATAAAACCATAAGTGGACGTGACATAGTCAGATGGGCTGATTACATTTACATGGCTGACTTGATTTGCATTCATGTCCCTAATCCCAATTCACATCAAATTCTGACAAACTGCTGCATAGTCAAACTGTCCCATATGAACATATCAAAATAAAAACGGCTAAAATGTATATATATGAAGTTAAATCGACATGTTACATGCATACTTTGTTATTGCAACAAAATATACATATACAAACTAACAGGCCACTGTTTTAAGTGTGCACACTGGGACACAAGACAATTTGGTCACTACATTGTTGTGAAGCAACATGTACCCTATGCACCCGTGCCAGAACAAGGTTAATGTCCTGCCATTGATATGATGTATTTGGATAAGCTCCTGTATTTAAAGCAGCTCCTTGTTGAAGGTCATTTGTTTCCTGGTTGAAGACAATGCAGACCTGTTGGATACGTTCTCCTGACCGTAGACAGGTTGACATCGTACCGGTTGGAGGAATATTGAATATAACAGGGGCCTGGGACTGTAAAATATAGCTAGAAATGTAAGTGGAGTTTGTAAGTACACACATGTATACACCTATACAGGTATGCACTGATACAGTGACAGGAAGTCAGACAGACAGACCCACAAACACACACACACACACACACACACACACACACACATACACACACAGAAGTACATATGTAAAGCTACGCGAACCGAAAGTGAGGCACACCTCAAACAGACTGACACACACACCCACACCCGCACACATAGACGTACACACACCCCTTCCAGTTCTAATGTTACATTGATTCCGTATGCAAATGGAAGTGAGAGAGTCTCCTCTGCACTCAGAATGTCTGACACCAAATTGGGTTCCTTCGGGGGAGGGGCTCGTTGTCTCTAAGCCAATCAGGAGGAGCGGAAGCAGGTCAGGTACTAGAGGAGGACCACAGAGGGAAGAGGTAGGGCATAGCTCGGCTGCACACCACAAGGTAGGAGAAACATACACACACACACACACACACACTCATACAGCCATTCAGACACACACACAGACATACAGACACACATACAGAAATAAAGACCCACACACAGACATACAGACAGACACACAGACACACAGAAACATACGCAGACATCCACATACAGACACACACAGATATTCACATGCACACCCGCACACACACATCCAAACTTAAACTTGTGTGGGATGTACAACTAGGTATGTTGTATGTGTATGCTTGTGTATGCATGGGAGATTGTG
The DNA here is from genome assembly GCA_026745465.1 of Lota lota. Taxonomy (NCBI): domain Eukaryota; kingdom Metazoa; phylum Chordata; class Actinopteri; order Gadiformes; family Lotidae; genus Lota; species Lota lota. Next base: position 345,385 of record JACYXH010000614.1, on the reverse strand, counting down.
CGTTTTTATCACTCTTCACACATTCCTGCTCATGATCATTTATTTGCTCTGTGTGTGTGTGTGTCAGAAGCAGAATTAGGGCAGTGCCATTTTAGTCGCTGAGGTTTTGGGAGAGAAATGTCAGTGTAGCCGCAGGGCTAAAACTTCTGCATCCATTAGAGTCTTGTCCAGCACAGTGTTGTTGTTATCAGAAAAAGTCTCACCTGTATGTGACATGCATTCACATCTTTCCTTAATGATAACATCTCACCTGTCTTCATTAAAAACATCTTACCTGTCAAAATGTAAAATATCTCACCTGTCTCATTTAAAAATATTTCACTGGTGTTTGTTTAACACAGCACACCTGTCTTAGTTAAAATATCTTAACTGTCTTATTTAAAAACGTCCCACCATTCTTGGGAAAAACATATTACCTGTCTTAAATCAAAACAGATCACCTGTCTTGGTAAAAACATATTGTCTTAATTAAAAACAGCTCACCTGCCTTCGTTCAAAACATCTCTCCTGTCTGGGAAAGACAGGTACGATATTTTACAGGTAAAACACTGTGACACGCAACACGCCGACAGGTAGCATGTCCCAGCTCTTCCACAGCTGCTTGTGTACCCAGGGCAAGTCTAGTGTGTGTACTATATCCACCCTGTTCTATTGTGTTTGTATTTGTTTATGTTGACAGTTTTTATTTGTGTTTGCAGGCTAGCTAGATTAGTTTAGCCTAGCTGCAACCGTTACATTTCATTGGTGTAACTGACCTCTCTTGCTGACAAATGCTGGTTAGCTGAGATACATGCTTGTGTTACTTGTGTGTATGCCAGCTATGAGGTCACAGAGGTCCGGACCTCTGTAATTTGTTTAGAGCTAAAGATAAAATTGGAAACTAAATACAATTGTATAAAGAATCAGCGATTGAGAACTACTCCGAGATGAGTAAAGAATTCAGTTTAGACTTGTTAATTTGTGTCCGCCGTGTGTGACATCTGGTGAGAGAGAGAGAGAGAGAGAGAGAGAGAGAGAGAGAGAGAGAGAGAGAGAGAGAGAGAGAGAGAGAGAGAGAGAGAGAGAGAGAGAGAGAGAGAGAGAGAGAGAGAAAGAAAGAGAGCGGGAAGGAGAGAATGCAAGGGGGGAACAGAGGGAGAGAAAATGATAGGTTGAGGGAGTGTGCGTGTACGATAGAGTTACAATATGTACATGCAGTCATGCATGTATGTATGTATGTGATTGACGTTTGTCTGCAAATGTAAATTGTGAGTGTGTTTAGTGATGTATAATTACGGGCCATAATGTGGGTGAGACTTTAATGTCTTTATGTGTGTATGTGTGTGTGTGTGTGTGTGTTAGTGTGTGTGTGTGTGTTTGTATATGTGAGTGTGTGAGGACATAAAACAGTCCCCACTGCATATCATTCTGCTATTAATAGACAGAACGATCCCAGTTATGAGCGGAATCCTTCCACCAGAGGCAGACACATAAAGAGATAGAGAGAGAGCGAGAGAGAGAGTACTTTAGAGAAAGGTGGACAGAAGAGAAAGTGACAGAGGAGGATATAAATTGAGAGAGAGAGAGAGAGAGCGAGAGAGAGAGAGCGAGAGAGAGAGCGAGAGAGAGAGAGCGAGAGAGAGAGCGAGAGAGAGAGAGAGAGAGAGAGAGAGAGGCAGTCGATGAGTGTTGAGCTACCATAGGGACAGTTTCATCAACAGGTAAGTAACTTTTGGTGTGTCTGTGTCTGTGTGTGTGTGTGTGTGTGTGCATGGTTGCGTGTGTGCGTGCGTGTGTGTGCATGTATGTGTGTGTCAAGTTATTTTTCTTCTCTTCTATGTCATCCTTTTTATTTAAGTAACTGTCAAATCCAATTGACGTAGCCTACCTAACACTGAATAATTCTAACACACACTATGGAAGACCAAAGGGGTCCCAACCAGGGTGAATTAAGGGTGATTGGGACAATGTTTGTATTTCTGCCTTGTATAGCATTCTAGCCATTTATAAAATTGCACAACACATTATACATATCTGATCTTTAGGATATTACCTATCCATATGGAAGGGAAATAAGGTTCTATCATGTTCCTAGGATATGGTGCATAACCTTTTGCGTAACCTGGTCCAAATGATTATTTAAATGCTATTGTTTGGGTTCTTGGGAGAGCAGGTTTGGGTGCTTGGGGCAGCATATTGTATCGTTGATTTAGCATGGCATGCACACACTATTGACTGACACCTTTTATCCCTTTCTTGTTTGATTTCTCACTGTTTTTGGTATTTCCCTATTTCTCCCTTTCACTGTCTCCCTGATTCTCTCTCTGTATCCTTGGTGCCATTCTGCTCTACAATAGATTATTCAGGGCTACTAAGGAGTGGATTAAGAGGTCTAGGCTAAAGTGTTAGGTTAGTGTAGCAGAGTGTGTTAAACTTTACACACGGTGTGCCAAAACACTGCTTGAAGGCATGCATCTTCATGATTTCACCATGTTATCGAAGGTTAGCTACAAATGATAAGTTTTACTTGTTCCATTATCTCTGCCATTATATGCCATTGTATTTGTTTCCAAGATTTGGTAATAGTGTAGTGAAGTGAATGCACAGCGCCCAATGATAGAGAGATTAGTGATGAACTGGTGGGGTCTGACTGGTTACCATTGAGTGGAGAGCGGTGCGAAGCTCATCAATGAATTGGACATCGTTAAGTTTGCACAAAATGGCATTTCAAATATGGCATAAGATGCAGCGTTATGAAAGCTTAAAAGCAGACTTTTACGTCGATTTAAATCAAAACACACCTACAAAGAGGCTTAGTTGTGACCTTCCATACACACACACACACACACAATCACACACACACTCATCGACACACACACAAACACACACACACACAATCACACACA
>JACYXH010000614.1:315000-337500 GCA_026745465.1 Lota lota | reverse complement strand
TATATATATATGTATATATATACAAGTACAGTACAATACAAAAACACATTACATCATAGAGGCTAGACGTGGTGGGCAATGCTTGGTACAAGGTTGTGTGTTCGTGCTTGTAGTCAGTATCTCGATTTCAGAACGAAGTAACTCGAGTTTTCGAAGATAGGACGCAGGGGAAATTCAAACATTTAAGGAAATAAAGGCCACATTTAAAATAGAGTCTGAATAACTTCCACAAGCACTTAGAATCAAACAATCACACAAAGACTCTCATACAAGCACAGGCACATACACGCACAAAAGCCCATGATTGGGCATGTCAAAGTGTGTCATTGGGCTGCTTTTGGTGTCATGCACGTGTCAATGCATCTGATTGGCTGCTCTGGCTGTCCGTCAGGCTAACCTGAACATCCCGATGGGAGCTCTGCGTCCGGGGGCGGGGCATCCTGTCAGGAGGAGAGAGGAGACAGTAGACGCAGAAGAGGTGAGACAAGATTCCACACACACACACACACACACACACACACACACACACACACACACACACACACACACACGTACACAACACACACACACACACACACACACACACAAACATATGTGCATATGTTTGTGTGCATTTGCACTAATACATAAACATATGCACTGACACATAGTTTGAATTTAGTTTAGTCTAACTTAACCTAACCATCGTCAGACCAGCAGTAGTAGTAAGGAGTCATTCATTTCTTTATCACATTCTTATTGGTTGTGGTTGTCTTGATTGACAGGCACAGCCGCCGGAGCTGCCCCAGGCCACGCCCACGACGCCTGACGAGAAGAAGACGTTACCGGGAGCCGTGAAGCTGCCCGGTCCCACGGTCAACCTGTCTGAGCTGCAGAACGTGAAGAGCGAACTGCGACTGGTCACCAAGGACTAAGGGCTTGCGTGAGTTTCTTTATAGAGGAAACAATGTAACACTTTGTTTTATTTGTTTGAAATTCCTTTTATTGACTTTCACTTGTATCACTTAACATTAACATCAATTATATTGCATTAGTATCACAATGCCTGCCATAATTCTTAACTTTAAAGCGAGACATTTTTTGTGATGCACACTATAGGCATTGTAGGTTTATTTATTTATCATATATTTATTTGTATTAACACAATGCGCACGCTATTAGTTAATTTATCTATCTGCATCTCTGAAATGTTTTTATATCCGGGGAGTAAAATAAATAGATTATAATTTAAGGATAAAAACATAGAAATACATTGTAACACTGTCGACATGCAGTGGCAAGAGTTGGCCACCAGGAGGCAGTGTGGACTGGAGGGGAGGTGTTTGGGTCAGGAGGCATGGGCGATGTCCCCTGTGTGCGTGGGCAGATGCTGAGTCAGATTCTATTTATTCCTCTGTGCGTACGTGTGTGCGCGTGTGTGTACATGCATGCGTGTGCGTGTGTCTTTTAATCAGATGGGTTGTCTTTGGCGGGACTCTCCCAGTGGGACACAGAACCCAAAATATCCAATAACAGAGGCCCTCGTTCGCCCCAAACCAGAGAGAGAGAGAGAGAGAGAGAGAGAGAGAGAGAGAGAGAGAGAGAGAGAGAGAGAGAGAGAGAGAGAGAGAGAGAGAGAGACAGAGACAGAGACAGAGACAGAGTGAGAGAGAGAGAGAGAGAGAGAGAGAGAGAGAGAGAGAGAGAGAGAGAGAGAGAGAGAGAGAGAGAGAGACAGAGACAGAGACAGAGACAGAGACAGAGTGAGAGAGAGAGAGAGAGAGAGAGAGAGAGAGAGAGAGAGAGAGAGAGAGAGAGAGAGACAGAGACAGAGACAGAGACAGAGACAGAGACAGAGACAGAGTGAGAGAGAGAGAGAGAGAGAGAGAGAGAGAGAGAGAGAGAGAGAGAGAGAGAGAGAGAGAGAGAGACAGAGACAGAGACAGAGACAGAGACAGAGAGAGAGAGAGAGAGAGAGAGAGAGAGAGAGAGAGAGAGAGAGAGAGAGAGAGAGAGAGAGAGAGAGAGAGAGAGACAGAGACAGAGACAGAGACAGAGACAGAGACAGAGTGAGAGAGAGAGAGAGAGAGAGAGAGAGAGAGAGAGAGAGAGAGAGAGAAGAGACAGAGACAGAGACAGAGAGAGAGAGAGAGAGAGAGAGAGAGAGAGAGAGACAGAGACAGAGACAGAGACAGAGAGAGAGAGAGAGAGAGAGAGAGAGAGAGAGAGAGAGAGAGAGACAGAGACAGAGACAGAGACAGAGACAGAGTGAGAGAGCTCCAATGGCAAACAGGCAGACAGAGAAACAGACTCACAGACAGACAGGCTGACATATTGATAGATAGATAAATTAGATAAGGAGAGGCAGAATGAGAGAAATACATTAAGAGACTATACAGTAGCTACGACAAACATGCATGTGTATGTTATTAAATCTCATGCTTTTTATCTGTATGTTTCCTACCCCCCCCCCCCCCCCCCCCCCCCCCAGCGGTGGAACAAAAAACCTCACCCTCCTAACGACCGAAGAACATACAACTACCAGTCAATTCTCTAGCAAGACATTCAGAAAAACAAACAAAAAACTTTAGCAATTTTGACAACGAAACAATTTAGCTGTCAGCAGTCCGGAACATTTGGCCAACTGGCTGACCGTCTGATCTGCCTGGAAAAGCTGCAATGTAAATGAAGAATGTTGAAACAATCCTACTGTTACAAAATAGCAAAGCAAACAAAACCAACAGTTTGTTTGGTATGTTCTTTTTTTTGCCCCCTGACAAACGTTTTGAATAGAGAGCTTGTTGAATAGCTTTGCCATATTGCAAAGCTTTACAGGAATAACATTAACCTATTTCCATTTTGTTTCAGTAAAAGTTTTTATGGTTGAAAATGATTGTGTTGTCTAATCACGATAAGGTCAAACGTCAGTCATTTCCGTTTCCTTTTACTAGCTTTTTATGCCGTACGCAAGTCAAACTGTTCCGAATAATAAAACAATTGATTTTGGATTTTCCTTTCCTTAACACCGTGGCAATCTCGGTTTCTTCTGTGTGTCTTTACAGGGAAAACTTTAAACTTGTTTAAAAAAAAATGTGTGACAATGTAGGAGTATAACGACTTTTGTTTTTATCAGTGTAGAGAACTATCTTGTAAAATCTCTTTTGTCAGAAGCAATAAAATGTGTATTCCTTGAACCCAATTCTTTGTAAACATCCTGTTCAGTTCAGCTGGTAGCACTGTGAAGGCCGAGTTAATCTGCTTATGGCCTTATGTAGAAACCCAAATTCAAATCATGCTGCCCATTCTTACTTCTAAAAGGTATTTTCGTTTCTTTCCAGCATCCATTTATCCATTTAATTTAAAAAGTTTCTGTTAAATTGTTAATTTCTGCTGATGTTGGCTACGTTTCATAGTCCCGCTGGTTTCATTCATCCACTTGTTTAAGCTTAAAGCTGTGCTTCCATGATCCTCAGTCCAGAGTTTGAACTGTAAAATGTTGCAATAAATTATTTCTTGGTTCTACAAAGAGCGCAGTTATTCTTTATAAATGCTGAAATATCGCACGCCGAAAGTATTTTTGTTGTGTGTGATTGTGTATGTGTGTGAGAGTGTTTGTCAATGTGTGAGTGGCCGTGCATGTGTATAAGTAAATGAGCCTTCCCTCCACCAGTGCGTAGCTACCAGCCTGTGTCTGCTACATTTCATGCTGTGGGTTTATTTAATACCCAGCATGCCTAGCGGCTGGGCTCCGGAGGATTTGAGTGGGAGTAGGATGTCTTTGATCTCAACCTAAAGCCTCCACACCCCTGGGATTCTGGATGGATTGCCGCCCCTCTGTGTACATGGTCCCACACACACACACACACACACACACACACACACACACACACACACACACACACACACACACATAGTCATACACACACACACACACACACACACACACACACATTTATCATGTTAACACCCCCGTTTGTACAGACAAAAATGTACAAAAAGTCCTAACATGGCTTCCCTGTTCTATTTCCTTTCCCCAAACACACACACACAGTCATACACGTATACAGTTGCACACATAGACACACTCAAACACACACACGTACACACAGTCACACACACACACACACACACACACACACACCCACACACACCCACACACACACACACACAGACAGACAGACAGACAGACAGACAGACAGACAGACAGACAGACAGACAGACAGACAGACAGACAGACAGACAGACAGACACACACACACACACACACAGTCACACACACACACACACACACAGTCACACACACACAGTCACACACACACACACACACACACAGTCACACACACACACACACACACACACACACACACACACACACACACACACACACACACACACACACACACACACACACACAGACAGACACAAGACAGCTGTGTCTAAGTATAGCCCCCATCAGGGGTCCCAGTGGAATATTCCAGTGAGAGGAGAAGGTTTAGTGTGTTTAGTGTGTACTTGAGTGTAACTAGAGTGTGTTTAGTGTTTGTGTGTTTTTAGTAGTTCAGGTGCTGTGCTGAGCTAAACACCGGGGTAGGGGGTCCACAGGGTCAGGAGAGGTGAACATGGCTGAAGGACAGAGTCTCTCTGAAACCATCCTGGCTTCTGGGATCACCATCTCAGAACAGGATCTGTGTGTGTGTGTGTGTACCTGGATTATGGTTGAATTTCTGCATATGAGTAGAGATGGAGTTGTGTGTATGTTTTATGCATAAAATATCTCTACAGACTTTGTGTATGTGTATAAATAAGAGAGTACTTCACTGATCCCAGATTCGGGAACATGTGTTTGTGTATACGTTTATGTGTATGTGTGTCTTTCTTGTGTGTGTGAGTGTGAGAGTGTGTGAGAGTCTAAGTGTGTGTGTGTGTGCGTGCGTGCGTGTGTTTGCAGAGATCAGCCTCACTCTTCCGACACCCTAAACGTTGATCTGAACACACTGCCATAACAGTAAGGTCAAGCGGTCACAACAAAGGTTGCGCAGCTTACGCTAATGCTAGCCGCTAATGCTAGCCGCTAATGCTAGCCGCTATGTGCTACTGTTAACGCCTGCTGTTCGATACCACCGCGTGCAAGGAATAAGGCTGAACTTTACACACACACACACACACACACACACACACACACACACACACACACACACACACACACACACACACACACACACACACACACACACATCGCCTGTTGGCAGCTGACTTGTGTCTAGCCGTGTCAGTGTTTCTATCACGGTAGCCATGGAGACCAGCGTGTGCTGGAATCCAAGGCATAGACAGCTGCCTGAATCCATGACCTCACTGGTGGAACGACAGACAAGAGAGCAGCACGTTGTCTCTGTGTTGTAGTGTGTTTGTGTTGTGTATGTGTTGTGTGTGTGTGTGTGTGTGTGTGTGTGTGTGTGTGTCATTTGTTTATGTGTGAGTGTCTGTGTCTGTATTGTTGGATGTTTTTTCTTTTATATGTGTCTTTGTGTAAGTCTGTGCGTATGTATATGCGGGTTTGTTTATTGATTATGTGTCGAAGTCACAGTGTGTTTTTATTCATTTATGTCTTTTTCTGTGGGTCAGTGTGTGTTTGTGTGTGTGTATATGTGTGCATGTGTGTGTGTGCGTTGTATAATGTGTGTGTGTGTGCTTGTGTTTGCTGGATACAGAACATAGACTCACCATCACACACTCTGTAAGTCAACACACAACCAGATTTAACAAGTCAGAAGGGACAAGCGAGTGTGTGTGTGTGTGCATGAGCATGTGTGTGTGTGTGTGTGGTTGTGTGTGTATGTGTGCGTGTGTTTGTATGTGTGTTTGTGTGTGTGAGTGTATTAGTGGGAGTGTGAGCGCGCATGCGTGCGTATGTGTGTGTGTGTTTGTGTGTGTGTTTGCAGAGGGTAGTTGATTATCCTTCCTATCAGTGTGAAAATATGTCACATGCTCTGCTCCAGAGAGAGAAAGAGGGAGAGAGACAGTCCCAGAGAGGTAAAGAAACAGAGAGAGAAAGAGGGAGAGAGACAGTCCCAGAGAGGTAAAGAAACAGAGAGAGAGGCAGATTCAGATGAAGAGACCTCAACTCTGATGACCCGCTCTTTGCGTTTCCTGCTTCCATTTTGTTGGTCCTTTCTGTTCTACCTCCTTTTCTTCTTGGTGTTCCCTGCAGGTACTCCACCGCTAACACCACTAACGTCTCCTCTCGTTTACCTACTAGATCATGCTGCTCCATGCCACCCTCTTTGTTCTATCTCTACGCCACGCTGCTCGCCTTCTGCCTCACATTGTCCTTGCAAAGTGACTTTCTCTGCATTCTCTCTCTCTCTCTCTCTCTCTCTCTCTCTCTCTCTCTCTCTCTCTCTCTCTCTCTCTCTCTCTCTCTCTCTCTCTCTCTCTCTCTCTCTCTCTCTCTCTCTCTCTCTCTCTCTCTCTCTCTCCCTCTCTCTGTAACTGCACTGTGTCCCTCTCTCTCGCTAGGATTTATTAGCTTATCCACTCATGACTCAGTCATCGCTCCTCATTACTCCCGAGTCCCTCTCAGCTTTCTAATCAGCATTCAGCTGTCATTTCCTTCAGCACCGAGGGTATTCTCTCCGTTTTTCAAACTCTCAAATCTTTCTTCCTTCCTTCCTTCAGCGCTCCCTGCCTTCCTTTCTTCCAACCATCAAGTCTTCCAACCATCTTTCCCTCTTTCCTTCCATCCTTATACTCATCCATCCTTCCTTCCTTGCTTCCCGTCCTTCCTCACCTCAACCCTCCCTCCTCCCTTCCTTCCTCGATCATTTCCATCCATCCACCCGTCCCTCCCTCCCTCCCTCCCTCCCTCCCTTCTCCGTATGGAGGCCTACTCCCTGGTCTACAGCTCTTCCTACAGGGGAGCCCTGCTCTCCCGCCTCCAGAGGCTGCGTGGCGAGCGCCGGATGTGCGACGTGGTGCTGGAGACGGGCGGCCGCTCCTTCCCCTGCCACCGCGCGCTGCTGGCCAGCTCCAGCGACTACTTCTGGGCCCTGTTCGGAGAGACCACCCCCGAGAGAGGGTCCGCCTCCGTCAGCCTGCCGGCCATAACGCCCCAGGGCCTGGAAAGCGTCCTGGACTTCCTGTACTCGGGTTGGCTCAGCCTGTCTGCCGGGTCACTTCCTGCGGCCCTGGAGGCGGCCCGGTACCTCCAGGTGGAGGCGGCGGTGAAGATGTGCGCGCGCTTCATCGCCGACGGGCTGTGCGCCGCCACCTGCTGTAGCTACGCCAACCTGGCCGAGTGCCACGCCCTCGACGACGCGCTGGCCGACGCCAATTACACCATCGCCACGGAGATGAAGACCCTGCTGCGGCACCACAGGAAGGAGCTTCTGGGGCTGAACAGCCAATCGTTGACGGTGGTGCTCGAGGCCGAGGAGATTCCAGGGGTCAAGGAGGCGGAGCTTATCACGCTGGCCCTGGATTGGTTGGACGCGAACGGGCCCCTCCCGTTGCTGAAGTCCAACCTTCTGCTGAGTCGCCTTCGCTTTGGATTGGTCGCCTCTTGTGACCTCATTGGTCTGAGCAGCTCTCACAAGGCCCTGGCCACGCCTCTTCTTAGAAGTCAGGTGACTAAAGCGCTGGAGTACCACAGGCTGGGATCGGCTCAGCCAATCAGACAGACCAGACAGACCTCGCTCAGAGCTTCGCCCCATCGCGTGCTTCTGGTCGGTGGAGGGGAGAGCCCCGACTGGCCAGGGCAACAGATCCTGACCTTTGACCTCAGAAACAGCACGTTTTCGTCCTTAAAATCCCGCCTTCCGCAGAGGTTGAGGAACCATTGCGTTTGCTCAGTGGGAGGATTCCTCTTTGTGATCGGCGGAGAGCTAGTGTCCGACGGCGACGAGGGAGGGGGCGGGAAATCCGTTGCTACGACAACATCCAATGAGGTGTGGCGCTACGATCCGCGCTTTGACAGCTGGGAGAAGGTGGAGTCCCTGCTGGACAGACGGTCCTGGTTCAGCTGCTGCGTCGTGGCGGACGTCATCTACGCCATCGGGGGACGCCAAACGCGCCCGGGGGCACAGACCCACACCGCCCTGTCCTCCGTCGAGTGTTACAACATGGCCTTCGGCGGCTGGCGACGAGGGGCCGCCATGCCCCGCCCCCTTCACGGCCACGCCTCCGCGGTGCTCGGGACCGGAGTGTACGTGTCGGGCGGTATCCCCGGCAGCCCGGGCGTCGCCTGTCCCGTCAGCACCCACACCGACCGCCCGGAAGGGGGAGTCCAGGGCGGTAACCATGGCGAGTGCAGCCGTGAGGTGCTGTGCTGGGACCCGAGCGCCGGAGGGAAAACCTGGGAGCAGAAGGCGTCCATGTCCATCGCCAGATTCGGCCACCGCATGGCCGCCCTCCACGACCACATCTACGCCCTGCTGGGAATGCACGAGCCCTTCTGCGACATCGAGCGATACGATTCGCTGTCGGACCACTGGACCCGCCTCCGGCCGCTCACCATTGGCTCCTTCCGCTACGGGATGGCGACCACGCCGAGCGGGACCTTGCTGCTTTTTGGTGGCAGGAAGTGGAGCGAGGGACAGGAAGTGACAGTGCGTAGTGTGCTTGAGTACGACGTGCGGCGAGACCGATGGAAAGACATCTGCCTCCTCCCTGAGCCTCTCACCGGTACGGAGTGTACCCTCCTGGCCCTGCCAGACTGCAGCCCAGCGCCCCAACACTGAGCTGATAGTGGACATGTGGTCCTGCCCTGCCATCCATTTCATCCAGCTTTTTGAAGATCTGTAGTCCGACATGTTGTACTAGGTGAACCTACTTGCTGAGGATTGTTTTATGTTGTTTTTTTTGGTGCTTTTACAAATTACATTTCTGTGGTCAAGAATGAGCGGACAAAATGGCGTCTGAACCTCTGCAAGGAAGGTTATTTACATGTTTTGCATTCATGCGATCAACCAAGCGTAGTCTTGTGAAAAAGGGAAAGGTCAGAGATCTGAAATGGGTGGGTTTTGTTTAGACTGGTGTGTAGAGAGGAAATCCTCAATATTTATGGAGAAGCAAAGCTAAATATTTAATACAATTTGTAGATAAATGTACTTGGCACATTTTCCATTTCTAGACTCAGTGAGAAAGCTAACTGAGAAACAAAAGCTATGTTTTTTATTAACACAAGCCTGTTGATTAATTATTTACGATTTCTTGAACAAATGAGTATAGAAGAAAGGAGTAAGAGGAAGTGACCATTGTGTCATTTCCTTTTAGTTTCTAACGGCTAAAGTGAAAATAATTGAGTCGTTGTTTTACGAGCTTTATAGCAAGTGCTATATAAAACTTTTTGTTTGAACGGCAAGCTGTTTATAGATAAGCCACTCCACCTAACTTATGCTGTGATTTTGTCCCTGATTGTACTGAATGGAAAGCATAATATTCAGTTGTAATGTTACTTGTTAACTGCCAATAGTTGATTGCACTTTGTAAATAATTTGCCTGATTATTTTTTTTAAATATTGCATAGGTTGTGTTATAATATTTATATAAAGCTGAAATTCCACAACAACTTGCTTGGTTTGGAACTTTTACAACCCTGTCTTTCTCTCTCTCCCTCCTCTCTCTCTGACTATCTGTCTGTCTCACTCCTCATCTCTTTCATTCTCTCTCTCTCTCTCCTCTCTCTCTGACTATCTGTCTGTCTCACTCCTCGTCTCTTTCATTCTCTCTCTCCCTCCTCTCTCTCTGACTATCTGTCTGTCTCACTCCTCGTCTCTTTCATTCTCTCTCTCTCCTCTCTCTCTGACAATCTGTCCGTCTCACTCCTCGTCTCTTTCATTCTCTCTCTCTCTCTCCTCTCTCTCTGACTATCTGTCTGTCTCACTCCTCGTCTCTTTCATTCTCTCTCTCCCTCCTCTCTCTCTGACTATCTGTCTGTCTCACTCCTCGTCTCTTTCATTCTCTCTCTCCCTCCTCTCTCTCTGACTATCTGTCTGTCTTACTCCTCGTCTCTTTCATTCTCTCTCTCTCTCTACACAAGACAGTAGAACAGTTGTTCCTAGTAATCCCAGCAACAGTCTTGTCATCCAAATGGGAAAAAAAACATTTATTGGTTCAAACTATCCCAACAGAACACAAACAGAAACGTAATGACACAACCTACTTTACACTACTTTAACTGTCGAAGGAATAAACAGACTTTGCTCAAAAACAAATTGTCATAATCAACTAAACACAATGGAATCAAAAAACAAACATATCCATGACACTAAATTTGTGCTGGATAAAGAGAGGGCTACTGTTTGGAGATATTCAAGAACATAGGATTAGAAAGGGAGTACTGAACTACAGTAAACACATGCGACCACAGCCAACCACAAGCAGCAGCAGATGGAATGAGGATCAGGTTCATAGTGTGTTTGGATCTATGTCCGTATAAAGTGTAGTATAGTGTGTGTGTGTGTGTGTGTGTGTGTGTGTGTGTTTTGGATGTTCATGTTGTGCCAGCGTATGCATACATGCAGATATGTTTTTGTGTATGTATATGTTTACATATGTATGTTTGTGTTTGTGTTTGTGTGTTTGTGTTTGTGTGTGTGTGTGTAAGGGGGGATATGTGTGTGTTTTAGGGATGGTGTGTGTGTGTATGTGTGTGTGTGTGTGTGTGTGTGTGTGCGTGCATATGGGTGAGGAAAGCTGTAGATGTGTACACACAAGTACACATATATATGTACATACATGTACTATTTTATCCTCATACTGTTGTGTAGTTGAAGCACAAGTGTTTTTTAGGAACAGCAATACGAATAAATAACTCAGTTATTACAATTCTCATCAGCGCCAGATATTTAATTTCTATGCAAATATAATATCATCTAGTTTCATGCATTATATACTCATTGATAGACGGCCATTTTCCAAATGTGTCATCGTGGGTTACGAAGGTCATGCTTCAGGACCAGCCCAGCACAGAGTGCTATCCTACCAGACCAGCACGATCAGAGCGCTCTACAAAAGTTAGAAACGGACCCTAATGTATCACTTAGAAAAGACTTGTGCTTGCTTTTCTCTGCTATGTACCTATACAGTGTCTTTCGCTGTAAACTGGATATAATAATATTAATTCACAAGGCAGAGGACGATGACTAATTTAGTGTTTAACTCTGAGTGCACGAGTCTACGAGAATATTATATATGTTACACTGTACAGTAACCATGGACACAGCACGACAAGCAGGGGTTAAAATACCGTTGATACTACCACCAATGGACAGCTCGGATAGCGACGACTCGGTAATACCGGATGCTGCGGACTGCTAATGACGTCGGGAACGCCAATCAGATCCAGATCCATCACAAGTCTTCACTTTGCCGTGGCGACCCGCCGCCGTTTCCAAGACAACAGGTCACAGCAGGAAGTGCGGAGGAGAAGTGTTTGCGGAAAGGCCGGCCGGCGCGGCTCTTGAGTGTCCTTCTACCTTCTCCCTCAACCGAACCCCCCCCCCCCCCACCCCCCCCACCCCCCCCACCCCACCTCCAGCACCATGTGGGGGAGATTTACGGCGTGTTTACTGGGAGGTGAGTCACTCCAGAGAAAAGCAGTCGGGTGACAGATGTGTGCGCCCGACGGCAGCCCTTCCTCTTCAAGTCGAGAGACCTCTCAAGTCGTCCCTCATTGCCCCTTCCCGTCCTCGCCATGGCAACCGACGCGAGTACTTCCTGCCTCACAACGTCCAAACACGATGGAGTGAAAGCAAAGTTTGTGTGTGTGTGTGTGTGTGTGTGTGTCTCAAACGACAGCCAGGTGAGGAGTGTGCGTGTGTTTTGTGTGTTTTTGCACGTTTGTCCGTCAGACGTGAGTCTCGATGTAGGAGTGCGTGTGGGAGAGCGACGGGGTCAGGGGCGGGGCTTGCTCTGATTGGTCGGTGGGCGGTGACGCCAGTGGAGGCGGCTCCTGAGAGAACAGCTCCTGATAGGCTCTTTTCCATTCCTGGAACTCGGTGGATGACAGCTGCGGATTGGCCAACAGCCTGTCAATCAGTGCTAGCTCCCCTTCCCTGTCCTATAGGGATGCAGAAACACAGGAAGGGTGGCCCGGTCACTTCTCTACCGCTATTGAAGAGGACAAACAGGGAAAATAAATTCAACAAAATATTCAGAGGAGACAAACGACGTCACCTATACGCAACAGACAAACCCAAGCCAGAAGACACAAGCCATAAGCCACTGCACCTGTACGCAACAGACAAACCCAAGCCAGAAGACACAAGCCATAAGCCACTGCACCTGTACGCAACAGACAAACCCAAGCCAGAAGACACAAGCCATAAGCCACTCCACCTGTACGCAACAGACAAACCCAAGCCAGAAGACACAAGCCATAAGCCACTCCACCTGTACGCAACAGACAATGCCAGCCATTAGCCACGCCCCCTTCACCAAACGCCCACGAAGAGACACACGGACACATCAAGCCACACCCTTCCCTCGCAGACGGACCAGGACTGTAAAGACTCAAGTGACAGATAAAGACAACGCCAGACAGGAAGTGGCAGTTGGGTATGAAACCATGCTGGTACAACAGCAAGCCACGAAGCAGCCAGCAGAAGCCAAGCACAACGGGAAGGAGAAACCATAAGAGACGCACCGGGACAGATGACTAGCAGCAAAGCCAGCAGGCTGGGAGTGTGTGTGTGGGTGTGTCTGTGTGTGTGGGTGTGTGTGTGTGTGTGTCTGTGTGTGTGTGTGTGGGTGTGTGTGTGGGTGGGTGTGTGGATGAATGTATGGATAGATGGATGGGTCTGTGCTTGTGTGCATTTGTATTCAGCTGTATAGGTGAGTGTGTGTGTGTGTGTGTGTGTGTGTGTGTGTGTGTTTGAGCGCGCGTGCGTGCGTGTGTGTATGTATGGATAAATGCATTTATAAGATGTTTGTGTGTATGGATGGATAGGTCTTTGTTTGTATCTGTGGGTTCAGGCATATAGGTCTGAATGTGTGTGTGTGTGTGTTTGTGTGCATGTGTATGCATTAAGGCGTGTATAAGTGTGTGCACATGTGTGTTTCTGTATGAGTGTTTGTATGTGAGTTTGCATGTAGGTACATATATGTGTCTCTGTTTGTGTCTGTATGTCTGTGTAGGTCTGTGTCTGCATGAGTGTGTGTGTCTCTGTAGGTGCGTGTGTGTGTGTGTGTGTGTGTGTGTGTGTGTGTGTCTCTCTGTTTGTGTCTGTATGTCTGTGTAGGTCTGTGTCTGCATGAGTGTGTGTGTCTCTGTAGGTGTGTGTGTGTGTGTGTGTGTGTGTGTGTGTGTGTGTGTGTGTCTCTGTAGGTGTGTGTGTGTGTGTGTGTGTGTGTGTGTGTGTGTGTGTGTACCTTTAGCGTGGAGGTCAGTATGCGGAGGCGGTGCAACTGGTCGTTGAGCTGGGGGTCGGCGGCACGGCGCAGAAACGACTGTCGGAACTCCGATTGACCTCTGACCTCTGACCCCCGCCCCAGAGGGCACACGCCCCCCTCCTCGCATGCACGGAACAGGTCGCCCAGGGACGCGCCCTCACTTCCTCCGCCTGCATGCACACACACACACACTCATGCACACACACACAAACACACACACATGCACACACAAACACACGCACACACACAAATGCACACACACAGGGACACACACACACACACATACACACACAGGGACACGCACACGCACACACATCACGTGAGAACTCGTCTTGATTGCGACTCTTCGTGCCATATTTTAATCGCTCGATCAGCGATGCCCGCTGGCAGCAATTTTCAAAGCTCATCTCCTCTCGTTCATTTAGTTAAAGAGCTCTGTTAAAATACACTGAGGACACTTCTAGTTAACTTAAGGAAACTGAGCTGGATGTCGTCGTACAAACTGTCCATCTGTTGTTGTCAAACACAACAAAAACATGCTGTAGACCAAGTGAAGTCTGCCGCTCTTGTGTCATACAATCTCATAAACTGAAATGTCTTCAGAAATCTTCAAGCATTCCTTGTGTTGGTGATGTTCAGCTTGCCATACAACAAGATACATTTACAATCCCTTGTGTTTTGCTTGTTTAGCTTTCAGCTCGGCTTCTATTGATCATTTTCCTCCATACATTCAAATCGCAGTGCGGACGCTGTACATGTTATATTAATGTCCCAGTTTAATCACCAGGGGACGACAGGATATGAAGTCTAACTTTAAAATAACATTAACACGGGTCTGTTACTGTAACCCAGGCCTTCTACACCAAACCAAAGACACCCGATTCAACCCCAGCCCTCCCCATCGTCCCCTGGATTCACTAACGGGAATCAGGTGTGAAGACCTAAAGCACCTGTGTGGCCGTGAATCAGGTGTGAACACCTAAAGCACCTGTGTGGCCGTGAATCAGGTGTGAACACCTAAAGCACCTGTGTGGCCGTGAATCAGGTGTGAACACCTAAAGCACCTGTGTGGCCGTGAATCAGGTGTGAAGACCAAAAGCACCTGTGTGGCCGTGAATCAGGTGTGAAGACCTACAGCACCTGTGTGGCCGTGAATCAGGTGTGAAGACCTAAAGCACCCGTGTGGCCGTGAATCAGGTGTGAAGACCTAAAGCACCCGTGTGGCCGTGAATCAGGTGTGAACACCTAAAGCACCCGTGTGGCCGTGAATCAGGTGTGAACACCTAAAGCACCTGTGTGGCCGTGAATCAGGTATGAAGACCTAAAGCACCTGTGTGGCCGTGAATCAGGTGTGAAGACCTACAGCACCTGTGTGGCCGTGAATCAGGTGTGAAGACCTAAAGCACCTGTGTGGCCGTGAATCAGGTGTGAACACCTAAAGCACCTGTGTGGCCGTGAATCAGGTGTGAAGACCTAAAGCACCTGTGTGGCCGTGAATCAGGTGTGAAGACCTACAGCACCTGTGTGGCCGTGAATCAGGTGTGAAGACCTAGAGCACCTGTGTGGCCGTGAATCAGGTGTGAACACCTAAAGCACCTGTGTGGCCGTGAATCAGGTGTGAAGACCTATAGCACCTGTGTGGCCGTGAATCAGGTGTGAAGACCTAAAGCACCTGTGTGGCCGTGAATCAGGTGTGAACACCTAAAGCACCTGTGTGGCGTGAATCAGGTGTGAACACCTAAAGCACCTGTGTGGCCGTGAATCAGGTGTGAACACCTAAAGCACCTGTGGGGCCGTGAATCAGGTGTGAAGACCTAAAGCACCTGTGTGGCCGTGAATCAGGTGTGAAGACCTACAGCACCTGTGTGGCCGTGAATCAGGTGTGAAGACCTAGAGCACCTGTGTGGCCGTGAATCAGGTGTGAACACCTAAAGCACCTGTGTGGCCGTGAATCAGGTGTGAACACCTAAAGCACCTGTGTGGCCGTGAATCAGGTGTGAAGACCTACAGCACCTGTGTGGCCGTGAATCAGGTGTGAAGACCTACAGCACCTGTGTGGCCGTGAATCAGGTGTGAAGACCTACAGCACCTGTGTGGCCGTGAATCAGGTGTGAATACCTACAGCACCTGTGTGGCCGTGAATCAGGTGTGAAGACCTATAGCACCTGTGTGGCCGTGAATCAGGTGTGAACACCTAAAGCACCTGTGTGGCCGTGAATCAGGTGTGAAGACCTAAAGCACCTGTGTGGCCGTGAATCAGGTGTGAACACCTAAAGCACCTGTGTTGCCGTGAATCAGGTGTGAACACCTAAAGCACCTGTGTGGCCGTGAATCAGGTGTGAAGACCTAGAGCACCTGTGTGGCCGTGAATCAGGTGTGAAGACCTACAGCACCTGTGTGGCCGTGAATCAGGTGTGAAGACCTAGAGCACCTGTGTGGCCGTGAATCAGGTGTGAAGACCTAGAGCACCTGTGTGGCCGTGAATCAGGTGTGAAGACCTACAGCACCTGTGTGGCCGTGAATCAGGTGTGAACACCTAAAGCACCTGTGTGGTCTTCCTGGGCGGGCGGAGCCAGCAGGACGTGGAGGCTGCCGTCTCGCGGCAGGGTGAAACTGCGGGGTTTCCCGCCGTGCGTCGCCGCGGGAACCATCCTCTGCATCGTCATGGGCAACGGGATGTTCTTCTGCGCCGGGAGCGTGTAGACCCCGCCCCCCAGCGCCATGGAGGGCGGCCCTGGCTCGGCGAACACGGCGTCCTCTGGAGGGGGAGTGCAGGAAGAGACAGCGCGTGAGTCCTGGGTCGTGTTTCACGAGCGACGCGGTTAATATTAACATGATAATAATAACATGATAATAATAACGTGATAATAATAACGTGATAATAATAACGTGATAATATTAACATGATAATATCAACATGATAATAATAACATGATAATAATAACGTGATAATAATAACGTGATAATAATAACGTGATAATATTAACATGATAATATTAACATGATAATAATAACGTGATAATAATAACGTGATAATAATAACGTGATAATATTAACATGATAATATTAACATGATAATAATAACGTGATAATAATAACGTGATAATAATAACGTGATAATAATAACGCTCGGTCGACCCGGTGGACCGGGCGAAGGGCTGTGGCGCCGCACGGCTCATGGCGAGCTCCTCTTTTGAGCTCATGCAGTGCAGTCCAAGTACAGCGGAGGAATTATATGTATTTGGAAAGTGAAGTGTAAACAGTCGGTTCAATTGTACAGGATTGTAAAAAAGAAAATCAAAATTTCACAAAACTACACTTTTTGAATGATGAGGATGAATTAATTTCTAAACTATGTCATTTGTTTTTTTATATATGTTTTACATACTTACATACATTTAACTCTTTTACTTATAGGTGTTGATTTACTTATAGGTATTTATATATATATAATTATGTATTTTCTGATCTGAATAGTCAGTAGTCAGCTGTGTGTTACCCAGGGGTCCAGTCTGCAGGTAGTGGAGTCCGGCCTCTGTCAGCGGGGTCTCGATCAGGTCCTGCCAGGACCTCCTCTGGGACGACGAGGAGCGGCCTGGGGAGCCTGTCTCACTGCTGCCCCCTGCTGGACTGGAGCGGTACTGCAGCAAGACCAGGAGAGATAGAGAAACCAGGAGAGAGAGAGTAAACAAGTTAATTTCTAAGACACAACACCTATAAGTAAAAGAGTTAAACAATGAACTATGAATTAATGGCTTTATGTGCTTTGGGGGCTAATTATGTTTACTTTAATTTGTATTAAATAATTAATAATTAAATGATATCATGTAATCAAAAAATTTTATTAATACAATTTCAAAAAAATGAAATAAAATGTTATGCTGTTAAGATAACGTAAAATATTTGTATTCAATTATTCAATTTAATAGGTTTGAATAACATAATTGTGTTGATAAACCCGCAGTATACACATACGTCCACTGGGTCACAGCGGAAGGGCACGTCGCTGCTATTGCTGCCCCCAGGCCTCCTGCCACTGTGCGTGGTAGCACCCCCCAGAGGGCCGGGGTGGTACTGCGGCTCTCCCCCTCTGCTCCCCACCAGGGTGGGGTCACCACACAGGAAGTCCTCCTGGGAGGACCGGGACCGCGATGTCTCCGTAGACGACAGGCGAGTCGTTCTGCCTTCCAGGTACGCAGTCATCTGGAGGAGGAGGATGGGAGAGACACAGACAGTGAGAGCATTGGAGAGAGAGAGAGAGAATTATAAAACCTTTATTCATATTCATCATATTCTTCCCGTTCTGCGCAGTTCTGCGACACACAGTAAAGGTTTCTATATCTGAAATGCGACACGAAGCCCAAGAAATCACTCGAAAGAGAAAGAGGGCTAATAGAGGGATGTACTGCAGCATAGAGATACTGCACCATAGACAGAGAGACGGAGAGTGGGACGAATACAGGGGCATAAGTGAGACCGACCGAGAGAATGGACAGAGGTAAATAAATAGATAATAAAAAGAGAGAGAGAGAGAGAGAGAGAGAGAGAGAGAGAGAGAGAGAGAGAGAGAGAGAGAGAGAGAGAGAGAGAGAGAGAGAAAGAGAAAGAGAAAGAGAGAGAGAGATAATGGACAGAGGTAAATAAATAGATAATAAAAAGAGAAAGAGAGAAAGAGAGAGAGAGAGAGCGAGAGAGAGAAAGCGATAGAGAGACTAATTCTAACCGAGAGACAGAGACAGAGAGAGAAAGAGAGAGGGAGAGATAGACTAAAACAGAGAAAGAGAGACGGAGAGAGAGAGACAGAACGTGAGAGAGAGAGAGAGAACAATAGAGAATGAGAGAGAGAGAGGGAGCAGCTGGAAAGGAGAGAATTGCTAAGAGACAGATCTCTCCATCCATCTTCTTCTGTGGTGTTGACACACTTCAGAACCAATCAGAGAGAAGCAGCCAGCTGCCACTCAGTCTACACTCCTGATGGGTGCTCAGTGTGTGTGGGTGTGTGTGAGTGCGTGCACAAGTGTGTGCATGTAATTGGAGTACACACACAAGTGTGTGTAGTGAATGAGTGAAGGTGCGAACGTGTGTGTGCGTGCATGTGTATATAACTACGTGTGTGTGTGTGTGTGTGTGTGCGCGCACAAGAATGAAGGCGAGCGACATCATGGTGACCAATTGCACATTGTAAGGAGAATGTGTAAAAGGATGAGACACCGAACCATCACCAGGACCTGTGAAATCATGACGCATGTGTAGTGCTCAGTGTTACAGCTGGCCAGGTTGGACAGATTACAATACCGAGCTGGATGCACGCTGCTCGTGTCTACAACAGACGGTCAGATGGCCAGATTCAATCCCAGCGGGTGACGTTTCATGTGCACAGTGTGGTTTAGACGTAACATCAGATTAAACTACGCAGGCACAGTAGGTGTTTGTGTGTGTATTTGTGCATGTACCATGTCTGTCTGTATATTTCGTTGCGTATATTACTGTGTGGATCTATGTGTGTGTGTGTGTGCGTGCATGTATTTGTTTGTCTTCATGTGTGTGTATGTAATGGTGTGTGTGAGTATGTGTGTGGTTGTGTGTGTGTGAGTGTATTTGCATTTCCATGTATGTGTGTTTAATTGCGTGTATGTGTGTGTATTTCTATGTCTTCATGTGTGTGTTTATGTAATTGTGTGTGTATGTCAGTGTGTCTGTGTGTGTGTGTGTGTGTGTGTTTGTGCGTGTGAGTGTATTTAAATGTCTTTATGTGTGTGCATGTAATTGCTTGTGTGTGTATATGTGTGAGTACGTGTGTGTCTTTATGTGCGTGGGGCGTGTCTGCGTGCGTGGTGTGTGTGTGTGTGACTCACTGGAGGTGGGCGTGGGTAGGTGTCGTAGGGAGGGGGGGGGCTGTCTTGTTTAGGGCTGGACGAGACGTCCTCCTCATGGTCACTCTCACTCCAGTAATCTGAACAAGTAGTACACCAGTATTACACAGTATTCATGTATTTAGATACATTTATAGTAGGAAAGTACAACATCCATAGTACAACATACCAGTATTTTACATATCAGTATTAAAATATTGTTATTTTCTGTCTTTCTATCTCGGTGTGTGTGCGCGTGTGTGTGTGTGTGTGTGTGTGTGTGTGTGAGTGAGTGAGAGAGCGAGAGCGAGAGCGAGAGAGAGACTACCAGAGTGTATTGTGCGTTAGCCTCTCTCACCCTGCTCCTGACGTATCCTCTCTCGCTCAGCGTAGCCCACGGCGGCCATGTTGAGACGACTTAACCACCTGGAGACAAAACAAAGGGGAGGGGGCACGTGTGAGGTCATAACCTGCTTCTTTTCTATTGGTTGTTGCTCCTAGATTTGATGGCGGTGATCATGATGGCGATGATAATGAAGATGAGGACGATAATGTCTTCGATCATCTCTAACTGTTTCATCTCTACTGGCAAAATAGGCCTATTATACATAATCGTACTTCTCTCACAATCACTCAAATCCACTCTGTACTGTAATCATGTGATACTATTGTACTGCAGTCCTGTAGTAGGCACAAGGACTGGGGGCGGGCGTGTCGGTTACCATGGAGACGTTGCAGTGAGGTGGGTCATGGCTGCTCAAATTTAAACACGACAAACTAACACTTGACCGGAATAGAACTTATACAATACCCTACATTCTGTATATGGAAACACATCAACACTTACACAAGCCCACTTCCAGACAAATATAACCGCAGCCGCCCATGCACGGACAGTTGCAATCTAATACATTACACATGGAGGTTGTGTGTTGTAACAGAGTTAGAGTTGGTGTGACAATGGACAAATAATTTCACCTGTTCATATCGTCCACTCCATCCGCAGCGAAGTAGAAACTCTTGACCTTGGGGTGGCAGGCTTTGAAAGCACTGAACACACGCACGCACGCACGCACACACACACACACACACACACACACACACACACACACACACACACACGCACACACACACGCACACACACACACACACGCACACACACACACACAGGAGCACACACACCACACGCACACAGGAGCACAAAGAATCATTTACAGACTAGGCGGAGAGAGAAACACACATAAGCAGTAACACACACAGCAACATGCACAGTATCACAAAGTAACACACACGCACAGGCCCCAGCTACACAGGCACATTTATATATCCGACGTGAGTAAAAGGACGAGGGAGACTGAGTGCACGTGTATATTATGCGCAGAACCAAAGACTTCCTGATCAAACACACAACATCCAAGGAGTTGGGACGATTCCTTCACGCACGTGCAATGTCTCAGGACTCAAAACAACAACATATATCCACTTATATACTGATGGAAACACACGGCACATGTATTTAAACATGCACAGGCAGCGTGGAATAAACATGTTTGTTTTAAGGTGTTGGATGCATACTATTTCTTGCGACACTCGCTCGCCCGATCGATCTTAAACTCGGGCAAGCTGACGAAGCCTTCTGCCTTCTCGTCCTGGAGAGAGAGAGAGAGAGAGAGAGAGAGAGAGAGAGAGAGAGAGAGAGAGAGAGAGAGAGAGAGAGAGAGAGAGAGAGAGAGAGAGAGAAACAAAGATACTTTTGTAATTTGAAGTTTGCATTTTCTTATTTAGAGCTCCCGAGCTGATCAAAAGGAATCTAAATAAGAAAATGCAAACTTCAAGTTACTGTTAGCATTGCGCAGCTGGCCTTTCCAGACCCAGATCCGCCTAACAGGAGATAATAAGCTCTTGGGTACGAGGATGTTCGTGGCAGACGTACAGGAAGGCATTACCACTGCAGAGCGGGAAACCATTTGCTTAACGTCTCGCAATCAGGAAGAGACATGCTCCACAGCTGCGGTGAGATCTGCTGCAGTAGCTGCTCCGAGTTATAACAAGGATATTTACTCACTATTATTTAGTCATTTAGCAGACGCTTTTCTCCAAAGCAGGTACATAGCAGGTGGGGGTTAGGGCTTCATTCGCAAGGATGCCTACAGTTAGGCTGTTGATTTTGGGTTTGAATAAAGAAGGTTTCATCTGGGAGTCAAGCACCCTAAAGAAAGCTACACTATCCTGCTTGGATGTTAAAAGGTCTAACCAAATATAGCGAACGTATTGTTTGTTTATTGTTACTTTCCTAAACACAGGTGTGTCATCGTGGACATATTTGACCAATGAAAGGTACAGAGAGTATGTTTGTTTATGGAAGTTGTCGAGGGTATTGTGGGCATTGTAGTTTTCCCGTTCTTTCACTATTTGCGTCCTTCTGTTTTTTGATTTGGTGTCATTGGGTTTGGGTTGATCACATGACCAAAGACGGATCTTAAACGTCTCACACATTCTTGCATGTGTCACTGCAAGAATATCTTAACAGCACAGGGCTGAATGCCACCTCCTTTTGTCCTTTCCCCCTCTCCCTCACATTCTCTCTGTTTCCGATGAGTCACAGCGACCCAAAGGCTGCGACTTAATGGCACCCGCCACTGTCGAGGAATCGCACAAAGCAATTATTTTGCTCTCTCTCTCTCTCTCTCTCTCTCTCTCTCTCTCTCTCTCTCTCTCTCTCTCTCTCTCTCTCTCTCTCTCTCTCTCTCTCTCTCTCTCTCTCTCTCTCTCTCTCTCTCTCTCTCTCTCTCTCTCTCTCTCTCTCTCTCTCTCTCCGGTCTGCTTGTGAATCTCAAACACTGTCCCTAACTACCTCTGCAGCCCTTTGGTTAGCAGGGAATGCTGTGCTAAATATTTATCCACTCTGGCTTTTAAACTCCAAATGTTTCCGTAAAAGATTGGGTAATCAAGGATTATTGGGGGGGGGGGGGGGGGGTGGGGGGGGGCTCTAGACGAGGCTACCACTACATCTCCTCATGTCTGGGGATTACATTTGCATATTGCATTTCACATAAGATATGAATAATTGACTCACATAGAAGAGTTACAAAGGGGGACTGGGTGTGTGTGTATTTGCATATGTATGTGTCCATGTGTGCGTTATGTGTGTGTGTGTGTGTGTGTGTGTGTGTGTGTGTGTGTGTGTGCAACCGTTAGTTCCATTCAAGGACCTCACCATCTTGTTAATATATGCATGGGTTCACATTTGTGCATGCATGTCCTTGTTTGTTTGTGTGTG
>JACYXH010000614.1:305000-310000 GCA_026745465.1 Lota lota | reverse complement strand
TGGACAAAATATTTGGAAGTCCCTGGGCCAAAGGTCACAGTATGAAGATGTTTCTGAAACCCGGTTTAGCCAGTTTAGTTAACAGTAAGTTAAGATTGTAGTCAATGAGGTCACGTGAACTGGTGAACCACTCACGTGATAAATGGGGGCGGGCTCTCTTGGCGGGGAGTCCCTCTGATTGGGCTGGAGGACGTAGTGGGAGGGACTTTGGCTGTGGTGGCTCCGCCTCTTGGCCCGCTTGGCCGTGTCATTGGACCGTTTGCCCACGCGGGCCGTGTGGGAGGAGTAGTCCTCAGAGCCCGCCCTCACCTCCCTGCTGGCGAATCCCACGTAGCGCAGCAGCGACGCCTCTGTGGAACAGCCAATCACAGCACAGAGTTATCTTGGTGAGCAGAGTCCCGCCCTAGCACAACATTTCATCAACTGATTGTTACAGTGCTTGTGATGTATTAAGAACATAATTTTTGCAATGCACTTACTTACTTTGCAGTTGATAAACATTAATACAAACTTGAAATGTTTCTGATTCCCAAAGCTACTTTCGAGATATATATATATATTTTTTTAACTTTACACTTACATTTGTTGTAGTTGTTTCAGTGTGTGACTTTAGATAATGACTAAATGTAAAGAAAATGAAAAAGTGATTTTGTACAGTAGAAGTGTACACTAAAGGCTTATATGGCTGTGTTTATCTAGAGTGGACTGTGATTGCAGATAACGTTCATTATGAGCAAAACCAATTAGTGACTTTAGGGTTCAGGGCCAAAGCACTATACGCAGAAATAATAATGCCTTAATCGCTGTGTGGTGGAAATTAAGCTAATACTGTTTTGTGTGTATGTGTGCGTATCCGTGGGTGTTTTGCATGCAGGTATATGTGAATGCAGGTGTGTATATTTGTGTATGTGTACTGTTGCAACACGACATGACTTCTCCAGCCAACTCAGGTCTCTCTCTCTCTCTCTCTCTCTCTCTCTCTCTCTCTCTCTCTCTCTCTCTCTCTCTCTCTCTCTCTCTCTCTCTCTCTCTCTCTCTCTCTCTCTCTCTCTCTCTCTCTCTCTCTCTCTCTCTCTCTCTCTCTCTCCACCGTCTCCTCCCCTGGTTGCTAGGCAGCGGCCAATGGGATGTGAAATACAGAGAGAAAAGGCTGCTGTCAGCGTAGCCATGGCAACTGCGTGAGTGATTCAGGTGGAGGTCACAAAGAACCGTCTTTTTTTCCAGTTTTTGCCTCTCCCACTCTTCCCTCCCTTCATTTGACTCTCCTGCACTCGCTAAGTATTCACTCTCTCTCTCCCTCTCTATCCACCACTTTCCTGTCATCTGCACCATCTCCCTCTGCTTCTCCTCTTCTCCTCCTTCATTTGTTCCCTGTGTTCTGTCCATCTTCAGGTCTGACCTTTTTTGTTCTCTCCTCTCTCTAATTTGTGACAACTGTCTTCATGTCTCATAACCAAACCTCCCTTTGAGTGTATTCCCTCCCTCTTCATCTCTCTCATCATCTCTCTAATGCTAATATATGAGAGAGAGAGAGAGAGAGAGAGAGAGAGAGAGAGAGAGAGAGAGAGAGAGAGAGGGAGAGAGAGAGAGCCTGTGGGCATTGATTTGCTCATAATGAAGAGCGATGGAGACATTTAACAGAATCAAACAGGAGATACACACAAACGCCCACACTCCCACGCATGGCTGCACACACGCACACACACAGATACACACACGGACAGATGCATGCACACACAGATAGACACGCACGGACATAGACAGGCTCAAAGACACACATGCACACACATGCCCACCCATCACTGTATACACAAACGCCGTACACGCAGAGAAAAGCAGCGACAGACACACTCACCTCTCTGGCTGTCTCTGTTGAGCTTGGCTGGGTCTTCATAATCACCAGTCCAGTTACACTCTACAGGCATAGAGATAGGTCTCAGTCTACCTGCAGGCACACACACACACACCGCGACACACACACACACCGCGACACACACACACACAACAACACACACACACGTACCACCACACACACACAGCAACCACACACACACACACACACACACGACACACACACACACACACACAACAACACACACACAGCAACCACACACACACAGCAACCACACACACACAGCAACACACACACACACACACACACCACCGCACACACACACACACCCACGCCATGACACAAACACACACACAATACCGCGATACATACACACAAACCCACACAATCAGACACACACCAACCCACAAAACCAATTACACACACAGCCACACACGCAGAAAATCAATTCATATTAAATTCCATCGTTTCATATTAAATTCTGATCAATATAAAATTGGGCTGTCAGAAATGTAAGGGATGACATCATACCATGTTTGTTGAAAGTTCTTATTC
Organism: Lota lota; assembly: GCA_026745465.1. NCBI lineage: Eukaryota > Metazoa > Chordata > Actinopteri > Gadiformes > Lotidae > Lota > Lota lota. The sequence continues at coordinate 307,593 of JACYXH010000614.1, read as the reverse complement.
ATATTTTATCACAAACATCTCTCTCTACCTGGATTTGGTACTGTGGTACCAAATCACAGTTATATTACACACAAACACACACACACACACACTCCCTCACTCACACACAAACCCATTGAACACACACACAGACAGAGACACGTATAAAAACACAAAGAAACCCCCTCCGCACACACACAGGAAGTGACACGCACCGTAAGTGGGCGTGGTGCAGTACACAGGCTCTTCCTCTTCCTGTCGGCCAGACTCTTGGTCCAGGAAGGAGTTGGGTGACTCTGGTCGCTTAGCAACCACGATGCTTTCATGGTTATGTGGAACATCATCTCCAGAGACGGTTCCCGATTCGTCTCTATGGCAACAGCAGTTTTAACAGAAATCAGACACTTCATAGGGAAATAAAGGTAGTTACCTGAGGTCTGGGTATGTGAGGTAAGCTGTGTCTACTTCTATAAACGATGTCTACTCCCATATAATACACAACATATGATATACGGTGTGTTTTAATAACACTGCATTACAATTTACAAATTTAGCAGGCGCTTTAACTCAAAGCAAATGACGTAAATAGTTTCAAGTGGATTTAGGAGCATGTCATTAAGAGGCAGGTTGGGGGTTAGGGTGTCTTGCTCACGGAGACCTACAGGTTAGACCGCGGACAACAAGGTTCCAACCCCAATGTCTACAGCCACAGCCTAACTCACCCTGCGTCTACTGCACAGAACAAAAATGATTGTCAGGCTGGTTAGGGTTTTTGCTCCAAAGACTTTGAGGGTCCCTGTGCCCAGGAGGGGCCCGAACAGCAGAGGCCCCAGTAGGCCCCTTCAGGGCGCCATCACGGTGGGGTGTTACCTCGGTGTGTATGGCTCGGCTGGAGGAGGCGGGATGTAGAGATCCTGGAGGGCGGAGCTCTTGGTGGGCGTGCCCGAGGGCGTGGCCGAGCTGCTGCCAGGGGCTCCTGGTTGGCTGAGGAGACAAGGGGGCAAGGCCGGTTTTAATTTACACAGATGGAGTGTGGACGTCTTTGGTCTTGTACACCTGTTACGCTACTAGCTGCTGGTCCACTCCCTACTACCTGCTGGTCCACTCACTACTACCTGCTGGTCCACTCACTACTACCTGCTGGTCTACTCCCTACTACCTGCTGGTCCACTCACTACTACCTGGTGGTCCACTCACTACTACCTGCTGGTCCACTCACTACTACCTGCTGGTCCACTCACTACTACCTGCTGGTCCACTCCCTACTACCTGCTGGTCTACTCCCTACTACCTGCTGGTCCACTCCCTACTACCTGCTGGTCCACTCACTAGTACCTGCTGGTCCACTCACTAGTACCTGCTGGTCCACTCACTAGTACCTGCTGGTCCACTCACTAGTACCTGCTGGTCCACTCACTAGTACCTGCTGGTCCACTCACTAGTACCTGCTGGTCCACTCACTACTACCTGCTGGTCCACTCCCTACTACCTGCTGGTCCACTCCCTACTACCTGCTGGTCCACTAACCACTACCTACTGGTCCACTCACTACTACCTACTGGTCCACTCACTACTACCTGCTGGTCCACTCACTACTACCTGCTGGTCCACTCCCTACTACCTGCTGGTCCACTCCCTACTACCTGCTGGTCCACTCCCTACTACCTGCTGGTCCACTCCCTACTACCTGCTGGTCCACTAACCACTACCTACTGGTCCACTCACTACTACCTGCTGGTCCACTCACTAGTACCTGCTGGTCCACTTACTCATTCTCACGCTTCTAGACAGCTACAATTTCTCTTGAACTCAAATCCCTAAATTCCCCCATGACGGCGCCTCGTCCACAGGTAGCGTGACCCAACACAGCTCGGATACAATGGAGTAGCTGCTTTCACTTTGGCTTACAGCCCGTCGTTGTGCACTTACATACAGACAAACAAAACTAGTGATATGTGGAATTAAAGGCCAAACGGTGGCTGAATCATGGTGTATTATATGCATTAATACAAAACTCACTGAATCGCAATATTATGCTGACATCCAATAACATGCTAACCCCGATATCCCTTTGACTGCAAATATGGAATCTGAAGTTGAAGTCACACCATGTTGAACTATGGCGAGCGTGTTTAAAGGTCACTGGCTCTGTTGGGCTGCGGTCAAATAGTCATTTTTGCTTGGGAAGGTTCCTAACTGAGTGAAATGACCCAAGTGTATCTAAGTGGCAGCCGTGATAAGAGCTGTTCAAATTCTACAAATGCTAAGGAAAGGTGCTTAAATGCTTCCTTTCTTATCTCCTTTAGCATAGGGTGCACTGGACCATCCTTTACAAGCGGAAAGGAGATAATGCCGTTCCACAATTCCTTACGGCAGTAACATTTAAAGCGACGCACCATTCGGTCGTTTACGGTAACAAACGATCAACTTGACCCACAATTATTTTCATACGATCATACTAATTGGGATTGATGTAAAAAAAAAATACAAAAAGGAAAAAAAAATGTAGCCTACATGAAACAACGCGGTGAGAATGCACTGGGGAAAGTATTTAAGATGCTATTTCAGTAGTCCATCTTTGGAACATTGTAGTTTCAACACGGATACCATAGTC
>JACYXH010000614.1:292500-297500 GCA_026745465.1 Lota lota | reverse complement strand
CACACACTCAAGCTCTCACACACACACACACACACACACACACACACACACACACACCTGCTGTACGATGGTGGTAAGCTCTAGGCAGAGCTGGATGACATTGTTCCTGGTTACAGAGTAGTCGGCGACCGCCGCGAACGGAGACCTGGGAGAGAGAGAGAGAGAGAGAGAGAGAGAGAGAGGTAGAGAGAGGTAGAGAGAGAGAGGTAGAGAGAGGTAGAGAGAGGTAGAGAGAGGTAGAGAGAGAGAGGTAGAGAGAGGTAGAGAGAGGTAGAGAGAGGTAGAGAGACAGAGAGAGAGAGAGAGAGAGGTAGAGAGAGGTAGAGAGAGAGAGGTAGAGAGAGGTAGAGAGAGGTAGAGCAATGTAGGGAGAGAGAGAGAGAGAGAGAGAGAGAGAGAGAGGTAGAGAGAGGTACAGAGAGGGAGAGAGAGAGAGAGAGAGAGAGAGAGGTAGAGAGAGGTAGATAGAGAGAGGTAGAGCAATAAAGGGAGAGAGAGGTAGAGAGAGAGGTAGAGAGCGGTAGAGAGAGAGAGAGGTAGAGAGAGGTAGAGAGAGGTAGAGAGAGGGAGAGAGAGGGAGAGAGGTAGGAGAGAGAGGTAGAGACCAGATGACAAAGAGAGGGAGAGGTTAGATAGAGAGAGGAGAGAGACCAGATAACACATATTAAGGTTCCATCACTGCTCTTCTCCATTACACACTTCAGAGAGAGGTAGTGCAAGGTAGAGAGCAGTATAGAGACTAGAGTACACACACACACACACACACACACACACACACACACACTTTCCATATTTGCTGGAAGCAATTTGCAATCATAGCAGCAGTATTTGTGAATACTAGCGATAAGAAAAGGGCAAACAGTGGAACACACAAACCATTGTGAACCCAGCAGATATACTGTATAATTTCTCACAACAGACAGTTTGACATCACTTGTATTATTCCATATTGTTGACTGTTTTATAGATTAGCTCCTATGGGCACCATTGCTGTATCTAATTTGTAACAGTAGTGTACGGGGTTAGCATTGCTGTGCTAATTTAAACTGATGTATATTAATTAGCCAAATTGGATCCATATTTAGCTAATCAATACTTAAAGCAAAGTATACACAGAACAACATTGGGGAATGATTAAAGGAAGGAATACAAAGTAGAAGCTCTTAGTCCAATTGACGGCAAGGTGAAATGGATTTTATAGCACAGCTCACTTCGGAACTATATCATACTTTCCAAGTACAACAAGTAATTAATGCAGAATAAGACATGGGCGGAATGGATTCGATGCGACCCTTACGAACAGCAAGGCAAGGGGTTCGCCCAATCACGGTGATTATACTCGAGACTCGAAGCAGGTGACCAGAACATTACTGACTAAAATATAGACGGCTGCCTGAGGACGCATCGGGAGGCCATGCAAACTCAAGAGTGCTACACAGAGAACGCACATCGGCTGCTGCGCATTCAAACCCTGACACGGAGAGGCGTCCACCGGGGACAGAACCGGAATAACAAGAAGACGGGTGAACGGGACGAGTCATCAACACAGGTGACTGCCTAACGAGGAGAGGGGAGGAGTAAGTGCGTGAGGTTTGGCAGGATTTGAAGACCTGGGGAGTTTAATGAACAAGGTGGAAAAGTACATGTTATTTTCATGCTGACTTCCAACTCTCCTTGTGGGATAGTAAGTTGGGGTAGTTCTCCACTTTTGACAACTTTATCACTAAGTTATTATTTATTATTATTGTATCTATTATGTATTGTTTATGTATATCACCATGCAGAGTGTGTGTGTGTGTGTAAGATCCACACAGATATGCTTTATAAATGTGCCAATAAACCTTTGTGAATTATAATTGATAATTGATTATTGCTCATTCAAATCTTATCTGAGACCAGAAGAGAAACCAATGGGAACACAGATACACAAACCAAACACATGTCAAATCAATACACAAACACAAACACACACACACACACACATACACACACACACACACACACACACACACACACACACACACACACACACACACAGGCTGTCACACACACTCGACTGTCCTAAAGACCTAGATCCAAATACAGCCACTGCCCCGAGCCCAACGCGCGCGTGTGTGTGTGGGTGTGTGTGTGTGTTTGAGTGTGTGTGTGTGTGTGTGTGTGTGTGTGTGTGTGTGTGTGTGTGTGTGTGAGTGTGTGTTTGAGCGTGTGTGCCAGCGTGTGTATGTGTGTGTGAGTTATTAGGGTCAGTATTGAGGCTGCTATATATAGACATATATATTATTATATAATATAATATAAATTATATATATATATATATACAAATTATGTTTATAAATTATATATAAATATGTAGGAAAGGGTCAAGGGACAAACAGCCTGTTAAGATCCATCAGACTCAAACTACAGAGCCAATATACTCATGTTCTACTACAGCATTTACTACTGTAATAATATATGATACATACTCATATAGTCAATACTAGTACTATACCATAGTAATATAGTATTCATGTTCTACTACAGCATTTACTACTGTAATAATATATGATACATACTCATATAGTCAATACTAGTACTATACCATAGTAATATAGTATTCATGTTTTATTACAGCATTTACTACTGTAATAATATATGATACATACTCATATAGTCAATACTAGTACTATACCATAGTAATATAGTATTCATGTTTTATTACAGCATTTACTACTGTAAAAATATATGATACATACTCATATAGTCAATACTAGTACTATACCATAGTAATATAGTATTCATGTTTTATTACAGCATTTACTACTGTAATAATATATGATACATACTTATATAGTCAATACTAGTACTATACCATAGTAATATAGTATTCATGTTTTATTACAGCATTTACTACTGTAATAATATATGATACATACTCATATAGTCAATACTAGTACTATACCATAGTAATATAGTATTCATGTTCTACTACAGCATTTACTACTGTAATAATATATGATACATACTCATATAGTCAGTACTAGTACTATACCATAGTAATATAGTATTCATGTTTTATTACAGCATTTACTACTGTAATAATATATGATACATACTCATATAGTCAATACTAGTACTATACCATAGTAATATAGTATTCATGTTTTATTACAGCATTTACTACTGTAATAATATATGATACATACTCATATAGTCAATACTAGTACTATACCATAGTAATATAGTATTCATGTTTTATTACAGCATTTACTACTGTAATAATATATGATACATACTCATATAGTCAATACTAGTACTATACCATAGTAATATAGTATTCATGTTTTATTACAGCATTTACTACTGTAATAATATATGATACATACTCATATAGTCAATACTAGTACTATACCATAGTAATATAGTATTCATGTTCTACTACAGCATTTACTACTGCAATAATATATGATACATACTCATATAGTCAATACTAGTACTATACCATAGTAATATAGTATTCATGTTTTATTACAGCATTTAATACTGCAATAGTATATGATACATACTCATATAGTCAATACTAGTACTATACCATAGTAATATAGTATTCATGTTTTATTACAGCATTTACTACTGTAATAATATATAATACATACTCATATAGTCAATACTAGTACTATACCATAGTAATATAGTATTCATGTTTTATTACAGCATTTATTACTGCAATAATGTGCAATACATACTCACAACATCTGCTCCCGGTGAGTGGACGATGATTGGTGCAGTTTGACTAAGAGAGAGTGTGTTTTATGCCTTTACGGACGCAACAGTGAAGACAGAGAGGGGTGCAGGTAGAAAGAGGGCGCAGCACGTAACCTGTGTGTGAACCCGGGTTCGTAACCCCCAGGCGGAATCGAACCCGGGTCACTAACGAGGTGTATTTCCTACGCTGTTAGCACATTAGCGGGTAGAGTCTACAAGAGTGTGTCATTATGAAGTGAAAGAGAGAGAGAGGGATGGTGGGGGCGGTGGGAGATTTCTGCCTAGACGACAGAGAGTATATGCCAGCAGTCAGCACAGCTTGTCATCTGTGCCCCTGATGAGACGCGGATCAAATCATTACGATTTTCATATTTAGGTGTCAAAAAACAACACCGGATTCGAGACGTTTTTTTGTTTTGTTCCACAAAGACATTGAATGTCATTGCGATATAACAGCTCCCTGTATTTGTGTGGCAGCCATGTTGTCAGCCATTAGCGATAATAACATGCAAATAGGATTCTTCTCGCACAGGAAATTGTGAGTGTTAGTTTGAAAAGAAGAGGCGATGGTGGAGGGATGAGGATCCAGTTAGGACCGACTCAGCTGACAAAGAAAACATACACAATACACACCGGATGTATTCCACTATTAAGAGGGAGCAATACTTTTGAGAAAATAGTCTATGGAGGAAGATGCATGGCTGGTCCCCAGGTTCTGTGATACGCATCGATTTTGGATGGGATTCCTGTTTCTTGGTTTGAAACACCATGGGGCGAAGATTAACCTGAGATGGATGAACACTTTCATGCTTATATAATACATTCAAATCCTGAACGTGAAATCCTGTGAAGCAGAGGTTTCAGAGGAAGGTATTTCAGAAGGTGGGCAGAACATCCTGACCAATCATGACGCTGTTGGAACGGAGGCAGCGGGCACTCCTGTGGTGTGTTTCTATATTTATCTGTGTGTGTGTCTGCGTGTGTGTGTATGTGTTTATGTGCAAGTACGTGTAGTGTGTATATATTTATGTATGTGTGTGTGTGTGTGTGTGTGTGTGTGTGTGCTAGTGTAGTGTATGTGTGTGTATATATTTATGCATGTGTGTGTTTGCTGTAAACGTGTGTGTGTGTCAAATGTTTGAGGGTGTGTGTGTGTGTGCGCATGCATGTGTGTGTGTGTGTGTGTGTCGTTGTGTGTGTGTGTGCGCTGTATACATGTTTGTGTGCGTGTAAATCATTGTGTGTGTTACCTG
>JACYXH010000614.1:210000-290000 GCA_026745465.1 Lota lota | reverse complement strand
GGAGAAAGATAAATGGAGAGCGAGAGAGAGATAGAAATTGGGAGAGAGATAAACAAGGAGGGAGAGAGAGAGCGAGAGAGACAGAGAGAGGGAGAGGGGAGAGAGGGAATAAAGCGTGGGAGGGAAGGGAAGGGATGGAGAGTGAGATAGAGAGAGAGGGAGGGGTAAAAGAATAATACAAGAAACAGAGAGAAAGAAACGAAATGAACTGCAGCTGCAAACTATCTCATACATACATACATACACATACCCACCCACACACACACACACACATACACACACACAGACACACATACCCACAACCCCAACCACCCACACAGACAGAAAAACGTAGGGTAGCGTAGTCACGGAACATGGCTCTCAGTTCAGTGCCTTCCGACACTGGCCTTGCTCTCTGGGGCTCACTGGTCCCGAAACCACTGGCACCCAATGTGGTCACTCGCCGGCCCCCCTGGAGGCGTCGGTTATCCTTGAACTATCGTATAGCCCGGGCACTATGGTATCGTCACATCTAGGGCGGATTCTGACTTAGAGGCGTTCGGTCATAAGCCCACAGATGGTAGCTTCGCCCCATTGGCTCCTCAGCCAAGCACATACACCGAATGTCTGAACCTGCGGTTCCTCTCGTACTGAGCAGGATTACTATTGCAACAGCACATCATCAGTAGGGTAAAACTAACTGTCTCAGGACGGTCTAAACCCAGCTCCCGTTCCCTATAAGCAGGCGAACTAATCAACGCTCGGTGAATTCTGCTTCACAATGACAGGGAGAGCCCACATCGAAGGATCAAAAAGCGACGTGGCTGTGAACACTGGGCGTTATCCCTGTGGTCACTTTTCTGACACCTCCTGCTTGAAACCCGAAACATCAGAAGGATCGCGAGGCCGCGCGTTCACCGTCTGCACTCCTACTGAAAATCAAGATCAAGAGAGCATCTGGCCTTCTGCTCCACGGCAGGCTTCTGTCCTCCCTGAGCTCGCCTTAGGACACCTGCGTTACCGTTTGACAGGTGTACCGCCCCTGTCAATCTCCCCACCTGTCACTGTCCCCGGGACGGGTTGCCCCCGGCCAGAAACGAGAACCCCCTCGGGGCTCTCCTCCCCGCCTCACCGGGTAAGTGGGAAAACGATAAGAGTAGTGGTATTTTCAAAGTAATATTCATCATTTACCATCAGTCGAGTGAAAATGTAAGATCCTCCTGTGATCTCTCACACACACACACACACACACAAACACGCACACACAATACAAACATATGGGAAACACACACACATAGATGCAGACACACATAACAGACACACAAACACACAATATAGAGAGAAAGAGAGATACAACACTGTATATATTTATATATATATATATATGTCCATACTGTATGCGTCAATATATGGAGCAATCTAGTGAAGTATTAGTGAAGTAGATATGTGTTCTTCTATGATTTGTCATCACTTATCTCCAATAATGTGTGGCCTCCTGTCTTCTCTGCATATACGATCCCTACACACATGTCGGCTGGCTGGTGTGTGTGTATGTGTGTGTGTGCGCTCGGCCGGTATAGAAATGCATGATTCACGTGTGACTCACACTCAACTCCCACACTTGTGACACTTTTCACAACGTTGAGGGAGCCAAACTCCCACAAACTCTCTCACACACACACGGACACGGGAACACACACACACACACACACACACACGCTTGCACACACGCACACCAGCACACACGCACGCAGGCAGGCACACACACACACACACTGGAACACACACACACAGAAGGGTAATAAAAGTGGATTTTGTGGCAACTATGGGGACACAACCAGGGCCTATAAAACATTTGGCCCTCCCCGCGGACTGTTTGTGTGTTTGTGCGATTGTGTGTTTGTTTGTGTGTTTGTTTGTGTGATTGTGTGTGTGTTTGTGTGTGTGTGTGTCTCCTTGAAGTGCGCCTGTGACAATCAAAGTTTGACGAAGTGGCGCTTGTGTGTCTTTCTCTCTCTCTTTCTCTCTCTCTCTCTCTTTTATATTCAGAGGCTGACAGTTATGAGAAGGGTGTTTACTGCCATAAGTCTGTCGGTTAATATCAAAGTGCATTCTGGGAAAGTCTGGTTTTGTTGGGGGGGTACAGGCGGGGGGATGGGCGGGTGGGGTGGGCGGATGGGCACCAGACAAAATAAAAAGCATGGGCGTAGTATATAAAAAAAAACACACACAGCTTTCCTAAAGAACATCTAATGCCAAGGCCACAGAGAGGTTGTACCCTCCAGAAGTGAGGTTCATATATTCTTTAGGAGAGTATACATTAAAAATCATTGGGTCGCCCGGTATGCAGACGGGTTGCAAAAGATTGCTGACTTATGAGGTATACATTTTCTGTTGCCTGCATTTTTTACAAAGAAAATAACATCATAAGAGTTGTGGGAAATTGCTGACTTATAAGATATGCATTTTCTGTAGCCTGCGTTTTTGATAAAAAAACATATTCCAACGTTTTGAAAGGTCTCATGAAGGTCCTGTATATACGAACACACTGCCTGATGATTTGTAGCCACAAGCTACTTCTAACTACTTAATGTGGTTGTGGGAGTGTGTGTGGATGGTGGCTGGTTTAAGCAGCCTCACCTGGCCTGAGTCAGACTGATTGGACTCTGGGGCTGGGTGGGGCTGCACACCTGTTGCACATTGAGCAATCAGTGTGCACAGGTTAAACCAGCTACCACCACACACACTCGAGGAGAGCTCTCTGGCATGACGGCACCATCTGCATGCTTCATCCTATGCAACCATTTCAATAAGCCGGTTTCAACATCCCCACCCTGTGTCCATTCATTTGGAGGAGCCCGAGGAAAGTCACCTAGGTGGAGTATGGGAGCCACCTAGGTGGCGTGTAGATTGGACATTGCTACAGTGGTGCACACACGTTCACTGGGACATTGATGTTACGAACAGATGTTGATTGGGTTAAGCAGATGTGGAAGCAGATGTACGGAAATGTAAGAAGCATAAAATGACAAGTCCTAAAATGGGGTCACAGGCTAAAAACGGTTGGGAACCACTGGGGTAGATCATCAACAACATTTTTATTCAGCTTGTAGGGAAATAAACATGTATTAACACTCAAATGTTTTTGTAGGAGCCAATTCCTTTGGACGTCGTAGTCACTACAGTTTTAACACGTTAACTGTATATCCTCTGTGTTCAATTGCTATTCCATTGCTACCTTCACATCGTTGACATTCTCAATAAAGTTTGATGAAAACTACGCTCCCTGGTTCTTAACAACAGCAAGTTGGAACCAACTTGCCTGGGAGATGAAAATGGAAAAGTTCATTAACGAAACAACAGCCAGCGATATTGACCTTAGCCAAGTAGGTTAAATTATTCATGAATGTACTCCAACACGGAGAGCCGTTTATCAGTCTGAGGGGCGATCATTTAATATCACAGTTTATCATCTCTCAAGGCCCGGCGTTGCGTTATTCAGTATTATGGCTCAGCAATCCATTCTGAATCTTAAATTAGCAACTTAATCAGACATATAAGCTTTGTAATATTAAAAAGGTTTCTGTGAAACAATAACAGCCCGTTTTATATTTGTAATTTTGTTTACCCACACGTCGAGCTATATCACTGTGAATGGTCTTCATCTTGTTTGAATTATTTTGTCACATGGGAATATTTTCATGATTACTTTAATTACCTTACTTTTCCTAAATGGCTCATTTCAAACACCCACTTACCCTCATAAATGCTAGAATACAATTAGGAATTTGCTAGGCTACACATTAAGGGCCTTGGTAATCTCACAACATCCGTACATTTTTCACTTTTGAACAGGAATACAAATAAATGGTAAAAGTTTCAGGTAGGCCACACACACACCCAGGGTCAACACTTAAACATAACGATCATCTGTCCTTTGGGGTCTTACACATGTTTTAAAAGATCAACTATACACGCTTGCTTATGTTTATTGACTGTATTGTATGTGAACTGAAAAAAACCTTGGTAACCCTAAACCTACCTAACTAAATAACTACAGCATAGTTTAGCCCTAACGCTGCAGTATTTTAGTGCTTAACCTCGCTAATTCAACAGTGTGTAGATTAGCCCTAAGCCTAGCTTACTGTACAGCATAGTTTAGCTCTAACAGCTAACTATAAAAGTTAACCATAAACCTAGACATACTACATTGGGTAGTTAAACCCTAGGGATGCTAACTCTACAACGTAGTTCAGCTCTAACCCTAGCTAACCATAAATGTAGCGTATGCTACAATCTTTAGGTTAGCTCTTGGCTAATGTTGCATTTGCAGTTAAACCCTAAGGGATGTTAACACTACAGTGAGCTGTCTCAAGGTCACATAACAACACACACCTGTTGACCTGAGAAGGTTTCTGTGAATCTGAACAATACATCACACTGCATAGAGGTCATACACACAAACACGTGCACTCACACTCTCTCTCTCACACACACACACACACACACACACACACACACACACACACACACACACACCATCACACATACACAAAAAATATCAAATTTCTCTCTGTCACCTAGACACACCCCAGAGACCCAGCATGAACCAAATACCATAGCAAGGCGTGTGTGTGTGTGTGTGTGTGTGCGTGTGCGTGTTTGCATGAGAAACTGCCAAAGTGGAGCCTTCTGTTCAGAACGTGCACATGCAATGTGTGTGTGTGTGTGTGTCTCTCTCTCTCTCAGCTGTTCTGCACAGACGGTCTGAGTTGAACAGCTCACCATCCGCCCACAAACACACACACACACACACACACACACACACACACACACACACACACACACAGCACACACCCATGCATGTCACTTCCCAACTAGAGTTGTTTATTAAACACATATTAAGGGTCTATGTTTGAAAGAGTACAACACAGATCCCTCCACAGTGAGCTACGGCTGGAGCGATTGGTGCGGGAGTAGATCTTTGCTTGTATAAATGCCATAAGTACGCCAGCAGAGACCAGGATGGATGGTTGGCTGTCTCGGGCAGCCTTGCCAGGCTTTATGGGATGTTTTGCTGTTTGTTTTATGGCCACTTAAGGTTTTGAAGCTACGGTCATGGCGGCGGTGGCATCTGCGTGTGTGTGTGTGATGTCAATTAACTTTTTCTTTAACTAACATGGCTGCCACTTCTTTCCGACAGCAAAGGCAGGGGTGTGGGGAGAAATCCCTGTTGTAAGTTAAATGTTAAATATTGTCTGTTTCCTCTGAATCTCCGGCAACTTCTAATAACCTGTCTTTGTTATTGTGACCCTGGCATCGTACTATTATTTTGATTAAATGATATATGATATTATATAATATAGCATGCATATACCATATGTTATTCATCCTCAAGTTTCCATCTTGTCTTATAATTTCTATGAAATAATCATGATGATGATGATGATGATGATATTATCATTATTTTGTCATCATTCTTTGTTGTTGGTATTTAGTGAATATAACCGTAGGAAAAAAACGACATTTCAATGCCAACAATGATGGTTCATCGCTGTATGTGGATGCAGTCGATCAAAGAAAGCTAATAGTAGCACACATGCAAACGCACACACACACCTACACGCACACACACACACACACACACACCTACACCCACACACACACCTACACGCACACACACACACACACACACACACACACACACACACACACACCTACACCCACACACACACCTACACGCGCACACACACACACACACACACAAACACAAAAGGTTACTTGTCAAAATACTGATTTAGTATTTGTGTGTGTGTGCTCATTGTTAAACACTACACTAAAATCGAACAGTCTGTAAGAGGGGCCCCACACTTAGGGCCAAGGGGGGGGGGGGGGGGGGGGGGGGGTAGTCGTCAAGTGTATTGCTATGTTGCTAACGTCACACAATCACTTTCACACCCACTGAAAGTTCTGTTGATTACATAAACATTGTGCTTCTTTTAAATCAGATGCTTTCTTTTCTTGTGCTGAAGCAGAATCAAAGTGGGAATACGTGGTGACCACCAGGGGTTGAGTCGACAGCTGGTAAGAGCCACGCAGAGATAACACACTGATCCACTCACACATACACAGACGAGCCAATTACTATCAAGTATCAAAGTAAAATGATTGAGAGACTATCAATTCAAGAATACATGGACGTATTCATTCTTTTAAAGGGTATGTTCTACTTATTTCTTTTCAGAATCTATGTATTTCTCATAGCATAGACGACTAAAACACACATGTCGAGTTGGAAACTGTCATGATGTTCGGCCAAAGGGAATCCCTTGTGCTCTGAGATGTACAGGGTTGCCATTCAGCGAGGACTAAGTAACATGTTTCAATGCTGCAACAAGGGAAATTATTTTTTGTCCAAAATACTTGTCAGGGAGCAGAAATGACAGACACAATACACACACATATACGATACACGCACACACACGCACGCGCGCACACACACACACACACACACACACAAACACACACACAAACACCACATATATACTGCCAAACAAATTATGTCATGTTATTGATGTATCCATGTACGTACACTGTATGTACTGTATGTGTGTGTGTGTGTGTGTGTGTGTGTGTGTGTGTGTGTGTGTGTGTGTGTGTGTGTGTGTGTGTGTGTGTGTGTGTGTGTAGGTGGGTGGGTGTGTGCGTGCGCGCGTGTGTACAGTCCTCTGTCCAGCCTACCTTTCATCCAGTCCACCACCTGACTCGTGCTCCATTTGCTCACCGGCTCCATCACGAGCGCCATCGGGAAAACTTTGCGAGGTATGGCTACTCTCCGCGAGTCGTTCAAACTCAGAGATCAATCCGGGGGACTCGGGGTCGTGTTACCGGTACGGTCCAGCACGAGTCCAGTTCCTATCGGTCCGTAACGGGAGTCTCGTCTCGTCCTACCCCCCCCCCCACCCCCCCACCCCCCACCCCACGTTAGCGCAGAGCCGTTACAGCTGCAAGCAGCATAGCGCGGGACAGCCCGGGCGCGCGTGTCGTGGAATTCGGTACATTCCTCAGCCCGAGCCAGGCTGACATGTGTCGCCTTCGTGGAGCCTCTGCTGCTACTGCTGCTGCTCTGGCTCGCGCTCTCTCACTCTCCCCCCCCCCCCCCCTCTCTCTCTCTCTCTCTCTGTCGTGCGAACCCTCCCTTTCTCCACGCGACAGCCCGGTGATTCCGCGAGGTGCAGGTCCGTTGCACTGCTGACGCTCTCGTGAAGGATGGACAAGTCACACCACCAGGAGGACCACTTCAGCATCCCCGGTGTCATCTCTCTCTCTCTCTCTCTCCCCCCCCCCCCCCCCCCCCCCCCCCCCCCCCCCCCTCCCTCCATAGCAAGGAGCGAGAGTGAGGTATGGTTAAATCGAGCACGCGCCCCGTGGGTGGTACTCTGCGGGAGCGTGTTTCCCCTCGTGAGTAGTAGGCGGAATAAAAAGCATTCCCTGTTGACGGTTAATCGGGGCGTTCGTGCGCGTCAGGTGGGCGTGTAGGTGTGTGCGTAATGGGTATTTTTTTTGTGTGTATGTGTGTGTGTGTGTGTGTGTGTGTGTGTGTGTGTGTGTGTGTGTGTGTGTGTGTGTGTGTGTGTGTGTGTTTCTGTCGGGTTTCCCACGCATCTCGTATAATGGCACGAATAAACTATACACTGAGACCGACCGACAGATAGATAGATCGATACAAGATGTAAGCTCCACCCTGTTGAGTTGTCCTGGGTTTATCCTAGGTGGGTTTGGTGGGGCGTTTGGGGTTTAAAAGGGTTAATGGAACAAGGCCCTAGTTGTTCCGTTGGCCCCTAGTTACATGGCAGGAAATATAGCTGTCACTTTTACAGTGCCCCCCCCCCCCCCCCCCCCACCCCCCCACACACACACACACAAACACACAAACACACACAAGCAAACAGATGCGTACGTGGTGAGGCCAGTGTTTATATACTGCTCAAAAAAAATAAAGGGAACACTTGGAGTTACATTGTGTTGATAAAGTGTTCCCTTTATTTTTTTGAGCAGTATATATTGCGTCATGTTCTCTGTAGCCACAAGGGGGCAGATCTCATTAAACATATATATATATATATATATATATATATATATATATTATATATATGTATGTATGGATCACTTTTAGGCCATCACTATACATATGTATCTATTTTACAGAGCCACACATCCACAAATGCAGCACCATTCATTATCTGAAAATAGGCATAGAGGTATAGCGTGCCTGTCATATCTGCAACGGTTCAGACCACTGAGCAGAATACATATACATACATTCATACATTGTTGAATACACATCAACAAAACCCTTAAAAAGTGTTGTGTTCATGTGTGAATTATTTCGAAAGTGAAGTATTTTCAATTACATACATTTAGAAATCATTTATACTGGGGGGGGGGGGGGGGGGGGGGGGGGGGCACCATCCCATTTAAACTTGGATTCTTCATTTGTACAGATCATTGAATATTCATTCAAATGTTAATTTACAAGACACAAAATGACCCCGATTAGTGACAAATACCTCTCATTAATTCCCTTTATAGAATAGAATAGAATGTAATCAAACTTTGTTTGCCCGTGTGTTGATCGCTGGAGGATCTTGGATCCTGTGTGCAGCATTCAGTTGCTGTTGTTGCTCAGTTACTTGTCATAGTTCATATGGTCTAGATGAAGTTATTCACATAATAGATAAGATAATAATAGATTAAACACATATGTCCTTACCATAACTGAATGTCATAACCCTGATCCTATAACTGCATGTCATAACCTTGATCCTAATCCTTTCCAGTATACCGTGATTGTTTTAATAATTTAAAGATAACACAAAAACTACAGTTCCTTTGCAAGAGGCACTTTGCCTACCCATAATCTCCATTATTACACTTTTGTTTCTATATTTGTGGTTATTTTGCCTTTTATAAAATATTATTTTTATTGTCCATTCATTCATTTTACATATGGATATTAACGTATTTAGTAGGCCTACGGTAGTTTCTCTCTGATATTTTTTATGTATTTTTATTTATTTATTGAAGAGTTATTAGGAGAAAAAGTGAATGAAGTTGTGACAATTCTGAATTTTGACAAATACACACACTTGTGGATTTCCCAAACCTCATTCTACAACTCCATTAATGAAATAAGATATAACGTTGTGTCTGTGTAATTGGTTAAAAAACGTTTAACCCTCAAGGACGAGTGTCATAGTCTGACTCTCTGTCCATTCTCCACCTGTCCACCAGATGTCCTTAGACTCTTCACCTTGCTTTACAGATCCTGCCGCTCCCATCTGCGATCACTTCATTCCCCTCACCTGAGCGCCTTCCCAGCTGCACCCCATCCCCTCATCAGTCTCTCCCCATATATACCAGTCTCTCCCCATATATACCAGTCTCTCCCCATATATACCAGTTCGTTTCCTTTGTTGGTTGTTGCTATATTTGGCATGTCCCATTTTCATTGTTGTTCTCTAGTTATTAATCTTTTCTATCCCAGTTTGGGGAACTGAATCTTTCTTTATTAAAGCCTTTTTGTTACGAGTGACGAGTTCTCGTCTGCATTTGGGTCGAATCCCTTTGGTTCCTTCGGCCCTGCTAGCACTGGCCCTGAGAATGAGAAGGAGTTCCCTTTCTTTTAGGTTTTACTCTTTTCTTTAGCTTCTTCATTTACCAGACAAAGACACTTTCAAACCAGTTCTATTCACTGACACATTCCTTTACAGAAATGGTTTTGCAATCTTTATCAACCTTTTTTCCGTTTCTTTTTTTGTTTTCAGTTTACGTTATGGATACATTGTCATGAGAACGTAGGCTTTTATTTTGGTGTGAGGAATGGCAATTTCTGACTTGAGTTCTGATCCCTATTGCTATTTTGTCTCATTATTGTTCTTTAGATACCTGATTGAAATCGCCTTTTTTATGTATTAAAAATGTTATGCTTTGTGATTCCCAGCCTCACCTGAAAGTGGATTATAAGCTAAATTACTAAATATCGACACACACAGACACATACACACATGAGCCCACCTCCGTGTGTTGTCCAACCATGTTGGTAAAACGCAACGCTCTCGCCGAGACGCACATCGCTCGGAGAGAGGGCGAGCAGAAAGCTGAGAAACACTGTCTGTGAATACGCTGTACTCCCCGGCCCCTGCCTCCATCACACCGTGTGTGATGGAGGCAGGGGCCGGGGTATACGCTGTACTCCCCGGCCCCTGCCTCCATCACACCGTGTGTGATGGAGGCAGGGGCCGGGGAATACGCTGTACTCCCCGGCCCCTGCCTCCATCACACCGTGTGTGATGGAGGCAGGGGCCGGGGAATACGCTGTACTCCCCGGCCCCTGCCTCCATCACACCGTGTGTGATCCGTGGGGGGCCTCCAGCGGACGGGGGGGGGAAGCTCGTCTGAAACCACAGCAGAGGGCGGACCTACAGCGGACGAAACCCGGGCTACGCCGTCTAAACGCCCCCCCCCCCACAGCCACTATGCTGAAGGGCGGGGGGGGGGGGGGGGGGGGGGGGGGGGCATGATGCAGACGCAGGGCGCTGTTAGCTCTTTAAAGATGGACTGCCATTCAGTCTAACAGACTTTTAAATCTTTATTAGGTGGCAAAGGAAACCACGGTGAAGGCTGGTCCCAGGCGGGCCCCGGCTTCTTCTGTTTCCCCGGGGTCCATGCCGGATGAGCGGGTTCCCCTCGCTGCCTGGCGCTGCTGCAGTGGAGGCGGCGTGCTGGTGCGGTGGGACCGCGAGCAACCCCGTTTCCTGGCAGGAGGCTCCGGGGGGAATCAGCCCAAACCGGGACCGATTCTCTCGGACAGACAGCTGGCGGGCGAGGACCTCCGCGGACCGAACCGGCCAGCGGGCCCTGGGTGACCCACCCCGTCGCGGTCGGGGACCCACGTGTGGGAAAGCCCCATTGCCTAGTTCCCCATGGTGGACCACGCCATGTGACGCCCCACTGTCACCACCACCAGCTGGCACAGCTGAAGGATGGCACCGGAGATCCTGGCCAGCTTCTCCGCGTCGGCTGCACCAAAAGACCTCTTGCCAACTGTCATGGCCAACAGGGCAGAGCAAGGTGAGGCACAGACAAATGACTAGCCACACATAGCGGCGAGCTGTCTCTGGAGACGGTCGGGAGGCGTCCGAACGGTATCTGGTTAGGACGCCACCCTGCACCCGGACAGAGGAGCCTGAAGATGTGAAACCTGGTGAAAACCAGATGCATTTCTACCATTAAACAAAGCTACTCCACCCAACTACGTTAGCTCACAATTATCTAGAGAATCAAAGAATTCAATATATTTAATTTCAGATTCTTTCATTTTAGCTATAGTGTACTGCCCACCAGGGCCCGTACTCACTTTTTGTAGATGAGTTCTCAGAATTTGCAGCTGACCTTGTTACATATTCTGACAAAGTTTTGCTTATTGGGGATTTCAACATGCATGTGAATAACCCATCTGATTCTCTCTCAAATAATTGTTTGTATAGTACTGATAAGTTTCGCTTCAAACATCTCGTCCAGCACCCCACCCATAGTGGTTGAAACATGCTGGACCTTGACCTTCGACCTTTGACACCACCTTCCTGCTCACATTCCAGGTGGTGGCATTCCGCCCCTGCAACGACCACCAGGCTAATTACTGCTGTCATTATCTACAGCTATTGCAGATAAGTCGCCCCATAAACGTTGTCCCCTCTGTAACTATAGGGGCTCTGTGGATAGTCTCACTGATGGCTTATCTACAGCCATTGACTCTGTTGCTCTTTGACACTGGAAAGTGTTGACGCAAAAACACTCAGAATGTGGGCCCCTCCCCTCTCGGCAAGCCATTTCATGGAATTCTTTTAACACAAAATCAAATCTATTAGCAAATAAATGTATGCTTTCCATACTCTGTCTTGAATGTCCTTGAAGGCGGCACCACGTGTCCACCCTGAAGCAACCCTCCTGCAGTTCAGCTAAACTAACACAGGCATCTAAACCCACGACCTGTATGCTGGATCCTCTCCCTACAAAGGTTCTCAAAGAACTCTTTCAAACTGTGGGACCTGCTATACTCACCATCATGAACCTTTTCTTCTCAACTGGAACTGTTCCCTCTAGTTTTAAGACTGCTGTGATAAAACTGCTACTGAAGAAGCCTGGCCTAGACCCTGACTTAGTCAGCAACAATCTGCCTACATCAAACCTTCCTTTCCTTTCTAAAGTACTGGAAAGAATTGTAGCTAACCAAACCATCAACCATCAACTAACCCTTCTACTCCCCTGAAACCGCTGTGACCAGAGCAGTAAATGATCAACTACTTACTATGGGGTAACTACCCTACTACCGTAGGGGTGAAACGGTTCACAGAATTCATGGTTCGGTTCATATCACGGTTTTGGGGTCACAGTTTTTGGTAAGGGGATGACAAGTGTTGTAGAGCGGGATATGACCACTAGGGGCAGTAGTGCCATTGTTGGGCACAGGAACTGACCGCTCTCTCCCCGGAGTTAGAAGTTGTTGCATGGTCCTTCAATAAAGAGTTATGAGCCAAGTCTGTGACCGTCCAGTTATTAATTAGTATTCCCAATATACTACATTGGCGACGAGGATAATTTGGAATATGGAAGCGGTGAAGACAGGACGTTTTTACTGAGTAAGTGACGGCGGAACCTAGTAACGGGCTAGTTTGCTAGGAAAGGCTAAGAGTGTGACGCTATCGACGTTGGGCAAGCTAGCGAAGGCTTCGCTCTCTCTTTAGCGGCTGTGACTGGACGACAGACAAGATGGCAGGCACATTCGGGTCGGTGGCACCATTTGACAACAAGACACAAGTGTGGGAAGAATACTGCGAAATTCTGGAGCATTTTTTTGTTGCAAATGAGATCGACGATGCTGTAAGGAAAAGGGCCATCCTATTGAGCTGTGTGGGCGCGCAGACCTACGCATTGATGAGGAACTTACTGAGCCCGGCAAAGCCAGGGGAAACGTTATATGATGACTTGGTGAGTCTACTGCGATCCCATTTCAATCCTAAACCGAGTGAAATAGTACAAAGATGGAAATTCAACTCAAGAAATAGGAAACCTGAGGAAAGTGTCAGTGATTATGTGGCGGAGCTGAGGAAGCTCGCGCAGGACTGCAACTATGGGGACACGCTCACAGTGATGCTACGTGACAGATTAGTGTGCGGCATAAATGACGACAGAATACAGCGGAGACTTTTGTCAGAGGAGGGTTTGATGTTTGAAACGGCGCTAAAGAAAGCGCTAGCCATGGAAGCGGCCAACAAGGACATAAAGGACTTGACTTCTATGAGCGATGGAAAAGGGAGCCGACTTGTGGCGGGGTCCGTTTACAACGTGGACGCCCGTGCAAAGACGCAGCAGCGGGGGCGCGCCAAATGCTACAGATGTGGCGGGAACAGCCACTTGGCAAACGAGTGCAGGTTCGCGGGAGAAAAGTGTCACAACTGTGGTAAGACAGGGCACATAAAGCGGGCCTGCAAACTGGCATGGAACGAGAAATCGGGCGCCCAGGGACCTACAAAGGTTAAAGGGGAGAGAGAGAGATATTCAAAAAGTGCGCATTTCATTCAGGAAGAGGAAGAGAGTAGTCAGGAGAGTAGTGAGGATGTATTCACTATTCACAGTATGAACACTACCATTCCCAAAGTACCTCCTCTCAGGCAATATTTAAAAGTAAATGGATGTAAGGTAAAATTTGAGATTGATACCGGCTGTAGTGTAACAGTAATGTCACAGTCAGAGTATGCTAAGCTAGGGAAGAAGGCAAATGTGCCAGAGCTAGGTACATGTCCTATCAGTCTTAAAACATATACGGGACAAAAAGTTGACATTCTAGGGTCAGCTAATGTGAAAGTTGAACATAAAGGAATGGTCAAAGAGTTACCAGTTGTAGTTGTAGCGGGGTCAGGACCAAACCTGCTTGGGCGAGGGTGGATCACCAAGTTAGATGTGGACTGGCGTACAATGAATAAGATAATGGACAGCAAAGATGCTTTACAGGAAGTGTTAAAGAAACATGAGCAGGTGTTCAAGGATGAGCTTGGCACATTAAAAGGAGCCACAGCAAAGATACATGTAGCCAGTGATGCTACACCCCGCTTCTTCAAACCGAGGTCAGTTCCGTTTGCAATGAAAACGAAGGTAGAGGCTGAGTTGGATCGGCTCTTGAAGGAAAACATCATAGAACCAGTGAAGTTCTCAGACTGGGCAGCACCAATAGTCCCAGTGGTAAAACCGGACAATACGGTGAGATTGTGTGGGGACTACAAGGTGACTGTAAATAGAGTGTCATCACTAGAACAGTACCCCATTCCTAAAATGGAGGACATGTTCACGTCCCTAGGGGGGGGTGAAAAATTCAGTAAACTGGATATGAGTCATGCTTACCAACAGATAAGGCTAGATGAAGACTCAAAGAAATACGTCACAGTGAACACGCACAAGGGACTGTTAACCTATGCAAGGTTACCCTTCGGAGTCAGCTCCAGTCCTGCAATCTTCCAGCGCACTATGGAAGGGATTCTACAGGGGATTCCCCAGTGTGCAGTCTATCTGGACGACATCCTTCTGACAGGAACGGATGATCAGGACCACATCCGTACACTGGACAGAGTGTTACAACGGCTGGAGGAGGCAGGGCTACGATTGAAACGGAGTAAGTGCAACTTCATGGAGAAGGAAGTTACATTCCTAGGACACAGGGTGGACGCTACTGGGCTGCATCCAGTGCCAGAGAAAGTGAAGGCGGTCCAAGATGCACCAGCGCCTACTACAGTCACGGAATTGAAAGCATATCTGGGACTGTTAAACTACTACCATAGGTTCCTACCGAAGTTGTCTACCTTATTGGCTCCTCTGCACCAGCTGCTTAGGAAGGACGAGCCATGGTGTTGGGGGTCGGAGCAAAAACGGGCCTTCAACCAGTCAAAAGAACTATTACAGTCGAGCAGAGTGTTGGTACATTATGATGAAGGAAAAGTACTGATACTATCCTGTGATGCCTCACCCTACGGGTTGGGAGCGGTATTGTCTCATCGTATGCCAGATGGGGCTGAGAAGCCTATAGGGTTTGTATCGCGCACACTCTCACCTGCTGAAAAGAACTATTCACAACTTGATAAGGAGGGGTTAGCTATCATATTTGGCGTGAAGAAGTTTCATAAATACTTATATGGGAGGAAGTTTGAAATCTGTACTGACCATAAGCCTCTTATCAGTTTGTTGAATGAAATGAAAGCGGTGCCACAAATGGCATCTCCCAGAATAATGAGATGGGCAGTAACATTACGAGCATATGAGTATGTCATTACTTACAGAGCAGGCAAGGACAACGGTAACGCTGATGCTCTCAGCCGCCTCCCTCTCCCAGAGTGTCCAAGCAGTCCGCCTCCTGAGGAACGAGTGCTAATGCTGGATCAGGAGATCAGCCCAATGACGACCTCGAAACAAATCCAGAGCTGGACAGCCAAAGATCCAGTCCTGTCGAGGGTCCGTGAGTACCTACTGAGGGGCTGGCCAAATCACAAGGATGGACATGAGTTTGCCGTTTACAAACAGAGGCAGCATGAGCTCAGTGTTCAGGACGGCTGTGTGCTGTGGGGAGCCCGGGTCGTCGTTCCAGAGAGAGGACGCACAGCAATGATGGAACAACTGCATCAGAGTCATCCCGGCATGACCAGAATGAAAGGCTTGGCCAGGAGCTACATGTGGTGGCCCAATATGGATTCTGACATTGAAAAGAAGGTCAAATCATGCACCACATGTCAAGAGCAGAGAAAAGCACCTGCTAGTGCCCCACTCCATCCCTGGGAGTGGCCCAGTAAGCCATGGAGAAGGCTACACATAGACTATGCAGGTCCTTTCATGGGAAAGATGTTTTTGGTAATAGTAGACGCTCACTCAAAATGGATGGACGTATACCCATTGAGCTCAGCTACGTCAGCTGCTACCGTGGATAGTCTCAGGAACAGTTTCAGTAGTCACGGCATTCCGGAGATGATCGTTTCAGATAATGCTCAGTGTTTTGTGTGTGAGAACACCAAAGAGTTCATGGCAAAAAATGGAATCACACATGTCACATCAGCACCCCACCACCCTTCTTCCAACGGGCTGGCGGAGCGGGCTGTTCAAACTTTTAAAGAGCTAATGAAAAAGAGCTCAGGTGAGACATTGGAGACAAAACTGAATAGGGTTTTATTTAGTTATCGTATAACTCCACAGTCTACCACTGGACTTTCCCCTGCTGAGATGATGATGGGAAGGAAGTTGAGGTGCACATTAGACCTGATACACCCAGATCTAAAGAGTAAAGTGGAGGCTAAACAAGCAGGACAGAAAACATACCATGACAGACACACAAAAGATCGCAGTTTTGTTGTCGGAGACTTGGTGTATACCAAGAATTTTGGGTACTGCCCTAAATGGATACCGGGGCTGGTTCAGGAGATCACAGGGCCTGTGTCGTACACTGTACTCTTGGGGAATGGTCGAGTGGTGCGTCGGCATGTTGACCAGCTGTTCAGCAGGCAAGAAGATGACAGTTCAGAGCCAATGACAGACAAAACAGACGAGGACGACTACAGAGAGCTCAGTCCACCAGACAGTGAGGTGCCACAGGACACAGGTATACCACTGGCACAAACAGACAATGCACCTGTTGCTGAGGAAATCAACGCGCCTGGTGGTTCACCTAAAGTGGAATTGCGACGCTCTCAAAGAACAAGAAAAGCCCCAGCTCGTTTTGGAGAGTTTGGGAGGTAAAGGAGATTCCTTCTTATGGGCTAGAATGCGCCCTTATCTCCTTTAGGAAGTAAGGTAGTCTACCCTTGCTTCAAATAAAGACATTATGAGAGTGTATCTGAAATGAAAAAGAAATGGGACACTCACACGGCCTTTGTTATGGTTTTGGAAACCGGTTCAAGCTGTTACTTATACGTTGAATTTGTTTATTTGTGGTTGCTGTTGTTGAAAATGTTATATTGTGTTCACATAGTGTTTAATATGCAGATATTTTACTAACCGGGTTAGTTCAGATTTAAGGGGGGAGGAATGTTGTAGAGCGGGATATGACCACTAGGGGCAGTAGTGCCATTGTTGGGCACAGGAACTGACCGCTCTCTCCCCGGAGTTAGAAGTTGTTGCATGGTCCTTCAATAAAGAGTTATGAGCCAAGTCTGTGACCGTCCAGTTATTAATTAGTATTCCCAATATACTACAACAAGTGCCTATAATTATACAGAGATAGATAATAGGGTTCTCAAAACACATGTTTTATGGAGTAAAGCTTCAAAAAGTGCTGTGTCAAGGAAGTCAGTGGCTTTCGAATCCACTTTTGGTCCGAGTCTGACTCGGTTACAGCAGAACTTCGATGTAAAGCGGGTCGCACGCCAGACGAGCCACGGAGCGCCACGTCGGGCAGCGTCCATTTGAAGTCTTGTTCCGTGTTTAGTATGAGTGGTAATGGCGCTGTAGTGCCAAGGTCTTGAGCAGTGTTGGAAGTTATGGCGTGGCTATATGGCCGTATATCAATATATGATTACACGGTACAACAGCAGAATGACTGTAGTAAACACAATAATTAAAACTTTTTTACATTAATGAAATAATATTCTTGAGGTATACAATATTCACTTGTTCAAAAGCCTCTGAGATTGTCACATTCAAAAGAGACTAAAGTGCAAGTAAAAAGAAAAGCAGTGCAATGTTATGCCTTTTCAAGCAACAAATGAGTACAAACATTCTAATGGGAGATTTTCTGCTAGGAACACCAGCATGTCAATGTGCTCCTCTGTAAATCGTATTGCCATCTTGTTTTGTTTTCTCTGAAAGAAACACTCACGTGACGTGGACTTAAGACAATATAAAATAGGCCAATTAAACGCAGCATCTCCCAATTGTACAGCCGTAATTGTGAAACTAGTGTGCTGTGATGTGGACCAACGCTATTACACATTTTGAAGCGAGTTTGGGTTGGGAATAGCGTTTATATTGCTGAAGGTAAACTACCAGGTATCACCAGCAGAGGTCAGTGCAAACACGCGGGAACCTCCGTGTGTTGATTTACAGTCTATTAAGGGCAAACCTTCAGCATGCACTACGGAGAAAATTATGCAACTTAATAACAAACACTGTCGTGTGCGTCTGTGTTTCTGAATATGTGTGGTTGTTTGTGTGTAGATTTCTTTGTGTAACTGCTGTTCCTGCCATCTAACATCCTGATGGGCCTTGTTCTGTTAACCTATTTAAACCCCGCTCGCCTCACCAAACACACCCCGACATGTCACATGAGTCCTACAGGACACCATCACAAACCAGTGATCGTTTTTACCTGGTGCCTGTCTCTCTATCCATCCACACACACATACATTTATCTATCTATCTTTAGATTTTGAGTGAAAGTAGATAATACGTTGTGTGTGTGTGTATATATACAATCATGACAAAGTGATATGATAACGGTGTAAAAGTCTAGTGCAGTGTAACAGTGGTACAGAAAGAAAAGTTCTGTGAACAAGAATTGTTTTTTATAACAAGTAATATTGAAAGAAAACAGCCGTTTCAGATTAATCTTCTAAATTAGGTTGATATCAAACATCAAATTCAAAATGATCTTGTAGTTATTAATTATCCATAGTACAACGTGATTATTACAAAAAACATTCGATTAATAGAAACTACGATCAATGGTGCTATATACATGGCATCCCTCTAGGGGGCACTACACAGCTGTAAGCACGGACAAAGTCAGGCTTAGAAATACTCAGGCTACTTTTTACAGATGGTAAAGTTGCAGTATTTGCTTTGTAAAAATACGTCAAGGGTAAAGATGATGCAAGATTATGGTTTTGACTATTTAGTCATTTAGCAGACACGACTAACAGTGAATAGGCTTTTATCACAGAGGTGTAATGGACAACTCAAGTGTTGCAGACACTTAATGACATCTGTATCACACCTGGATCCGTCATCGTTTTCTCTAACAAGATGCAGGGACTAATGTATGCAGTATTTTTTTAACGTTACTTAATCATCCCGCTAAGTATGTATAGCCAAGACAGTGAATAAAGCACATGGGGAAGCCATTATCGTTATAAAACAGGTTAATAATCTCTATATGATTTAAAATATCCCAAGTAAATGAATAAATTGAGTTTTGCATTGTCTGGCGAGACCGATGGATCCGGAAACCCTTGGGCAGACCAATTATGTGGGACTTGGGTGGTCTAGTAGGGGCGAACACAGGTGTATCTCATGACGTTAATTATGTGCACTGGCATGCAGACCTATAATTATCTTAGTGAGTTCCACCTGTTTTTGGCTCCTACCATGAGGCCTCTGTGAGAGAAAGACCTATTCAGATACCTCACGTCATTAAGGAGCAGTTATGGGTTAGATATGTTACTCTACCAATAAGGAGGTGGAGTAAAACATACACTAACTAGTGGTAGCGCTCCGAAGCTGAGCGAGTAACACATTCAATTCCCTGTTGAACGTTTTTGAAATAAAAAACTAGTTTAATTCCAAATGAATAATGACATTAGTTAACCCTTTTAAGATAGGCCTAGATACAAAAATAAGCTATAGAGCTAAACAAAAAACAAGCGATAACATTGTTTGGTACACGGACACAACTGTCATGGACAGACTTTGAACACCCGATCTGGAACATATCATGGTGAAATGCAGGCACTTGCATACACTTAGGGAACTTCAACCTTGTTATAGTAATGGCGGACTACATACCTATGCATGCTAATGCTGGGTTAGCACTAGAGCTAATACACTCAGCTATTGGCAAATAACTGAACTCCCATCCTGAAGGAGTCTTCATTGTTGCAGGCGATTTCAATCAGACAAACCTCAGGTCAGTTCTCCCCTGATTTCATCAGAAGTTGAAATACCCAACCGGGTGTCAAAACACATGAGACAATGTTCACACCAATGTCGACAATGCATACAAATAGAAATCAACACTAGATGAACCCATTGAACCAGAATAAGAAGGTGTTTTGCAATACAGCCTAAAATGAGAGTTTAAACTAACAAAGCCGGCAAGGGGAACTGTTTCACTTTCCCTCCATTTAGACAGATCTTGGATGTCTCTAGTATAATCCCCCCCTCCTCCCAGCATTTCTAAGCCTTTTACTGGTCTGGTCTCTCTCCTGGGGGTCTGTCCTCCACAGTGAGCCGTAGATGCTCACCCATTGGGTGCTCTCGGGTCTCCAGGGCCTGCCGGAGCTTCTCCCAGAACAGGTCTGGGTGTGCGTCTGCGCGGGACCAGCTCAGGTACGTTTGTCTCTTCAGGAGCCTCCTCATGCGGTAGTACGGAGACAGCTGCTGCATGGGAATGTCCTCCAGGAACACCAGGATCAGCACGTCCTTCTGCTCGTCAAACAGACGGAAGCTGGGGAAATGGAAACGGGGAGAGTTGTTTTTTCATATTTATGAGCTGTTTAACCTTTAGGTGAAGGTTGGCCTGGGCTCATGCCCGTATGAAGACTTCATGGTGCCCCTGGGCACCCACCCCCACCCAGCAGCACACAAACCATACCTAGCCCCATGGTTGTACTGGTCCTTGAGTAGAAATGCGTTCTTACTACACTCAAGTATTATCTGTGAGTATCTGTAATTGAGTTGATTGGTAGATCTTTTGAACGTTTTATTGAGCCCCTCTTCTCACTCACTCGCAGTAATTCGTCACTGGTCTCATTCGCTTCGTGTGTGATGGTGTTAGCTAACAGTTAGCCCACTCATGATGGCAAGTGCTGCCATTGTTATCTAAACGATAGGCAATTCCAAACCCAAACAAAATAAGAAACATTTAACAAAAAGAGTTATGTATTTTATGCACAGTAAAAGCGATATTTTTCACGTGATTGTGGGAGTGTGTGTGGAGGGTGGCTGGTTTAAGCAGCCTCACCTGGCCCGAGTCAGACTGATTGGACTCTGGGGCTGGGTGAGGCTGCACACCTGTTGCACATTGAGTAATCAGTGTGCACAGGTTAAACCAGCCACCACCACCACACACACTCAGAGAGAGATCTCCGGCATGGCAGCATGGAGCACCATCTGCATGCCTCATGCCATGCAACCTTTACAATAAACCGGTTCAACATCACCACCCTGTGTCCATTGGTTTGGAGGAGCCCGAGGAAAGTCACCTAGGTGGAGTGAGAAAAACCACCTAGGTGGCGTGTAGTAGTGGACATTGCTACAGTGATTTTATCTACACAAACCATTCCACCAGTCCAAATCATATCACTGTGACAAAAAAACAACAATTCAGAACAAATTTCACTTTGATATGAAAGATACAAAGATATGAGGACAGGCATCTGCAGCTCACACTGAACACTGCCACGTTTCTCGACCCCAAGATTCAAGGACAGAGTTGTGTTACCTTAAGAGAGGAGGTTAAACAAAGTCTTATGGACAATGTTGATGTACCGAGATGTACAGAGTCGGCAAACATCCTCCAGTTTGACTTTTGTTTACTACATTCATTCTGCTGTCATATTCATAATCATGAGTAATCATAATCATGTTAAAGCCTTCTTATATTGATCTTTTAATAACAATTTAAAATGTTATACCCTCAATGTTTGTGTCAATTCTTCCCTGTGGTATTGAAATGGTATCGAATATCTATATTTTTCAAGGGATTGTATCAAAGTTGGAAAATCCAATCCAACACTAGCTTGCAGTGGTCTAAAGCTCATACGGAGGCAGGCGCAGTCAACTCCATACAGATATTCTCACAGCGCATTTCACTGACTAATAGCTGACGGCTGAATGGCTAGGCCATTTCTTACAAATTACACCAAAATAACAGCTCTTAAATCGTACCCACAGCAGCTTTTACTTAAGAAGGCAATTAACACCAACTGCGTTTGCAGGTTCCAAGCTTCTGGCTTAGTGGGTAGAGCGCTACAGCATGTCTGCACAATCTTTTCATACATGCCACCACAAAAGTTTAACTTAGGCTTTAGTCCTTTGCACTTTACATTTGGAGGGGGGATGGATGAGGGTCGTGCAATAAGAGCACAAGTACACATGTGAAGCTGATTGAACGAACAACCATATTCTGGTCATTAGGAGCGATGGATGCATGTAAACTTGGGGTTCTTACCTGGCTACCTGGATCTCTCTGGAGCACCATTCACTCTCCAGGTAATCGCGACTGACCACACAGATGGTCTTCCGGCTGCCATAGATGGCGTCGGTTATGTTTTCCATGATGGGTTTGCCTGAAAAGCATTGGTTAGTGACAATACATTAGAGGAATAATTAAAGTACAATTTCTATCGATAATGGTTTAACAAATGGAAAGTATGTAAAAAAAAAAAGTACTTCCCCAGCCAAAACAACAAAGTGCGTCACAGCGCAATACTTTCAGAGGTCAGAGATAAGAATAAACATGGCAGCACCTTTTCTGCAAGTCAATGCAAATAATCGTCAAATGTGGCTATCTATTGTGATTCGAATGACTCCGTGTCAGAAATATTGACAGCAGCTGGTGCAGGTGACATATCTCATCAGTTGGAGCTGGTTTAGCTTCATACAGCCGAACAGATTTGACGTACGAAGGAGACTTGGTGGTTTATGATTTTTCCTACTAAGAGTTGTGTCCGAGCTACACTGATGGTGTATATGTGGACATGATTGTTTTTCAAGATCCAGTTGTTTGACAAAATGACATTGGTTTTACAATCAGTATTTATATAATGCATTTAATATATTATGCTGATTGTACACATACAAATGAAAGGTGTGTTGCATTGTAATAAAAATACCAGCATTTATTATTACACATTAAGACATGATTTCTATTGGCAGTCAAAGGGATGTCGAGGGTTATCATGATATTGCAATTCAGTGAGTTTTGTATTTATACATGAAATACACAATGACGGATAGTAAGTAACAGCAAAACCAGCCTCTCCGCTGATCTTAGCTGCGATGCCCATTACCCAGCTAACTGGGTGGTGCTCCATCAGGGGGTCGTATTTTGAGAATTTAGTTCAATAAAAATCATAGCTATCTAGAAGCCTGAGAAAGAGGGCTTACAGATTGTTGGCAAAGTCTAAAGCAATGATGGCTAAAAATTATGGACACTTTTGTTGTCAAGATTAAGTACAATACATGGGTTTTAGAAATCAATTTTTCCTTTAACATGGATACATCCAGTAGATGGCTGTAAAACCCTCTTTCTCTCTTACAGATAGAGGGAAGAAAAGACCTTTCTGCTATTTTTGGACACCTGTCCTTAGCATGTCTACTAGCATGTCCACTGGCATGTATGCTAATGGTCATGAAGAGGCTGTTCAGTATAGGGATCCTCACCTGGCTGGAAGTCTCGGTGGTGCAGACACAGTCTCCAGCCCTGCTCGTCCTCCAGCTTGGGCAGCAGCTCCCCCAGCACCCAGCCCTCGTCGTTTGCGTTGTAGGAGACGAAGGCGTCGTACTGATGAGCACGCTTGTCCTTGTGCTTTGAGTTGTAGAGGAACGCCAGCATGAGGTAGTACGCGTAGACCAGATGCCATTGCAGGAAATGGTGGGTGAAGGAGACTGCTATGGTCATTATGACCGCGCATGCAGTGGAAATATAACAGATGAACTCCGTGTCGACAGTACAAGAATGGACGTCAATGTCCAACAGTTTTCTACCTTTAAAGTTTAGAGGGTAGTTGCATTCAAAGTTGTACGCATCAGACACTTGCGTTTGGTTGTTGGTGATTACCCATTGGAGGAACCACGCGTTGTCACAGTCACAGACGAAGCTATTACCCTGCATGTCCAAGTATACAAGTGCTGGCAGAGACAGCATCACCGGCTCTCTAATCACAGAAAAGGCATTCTTCCTCACCTGCAAGAACTCCAGCTCTGTGAGGTTAGCATGGAGCAGAAAATCGAGAGACCTCAGGTTTATCCGTGAAATGTCAAGACTTTTTAGTTTTTGAATCGGGGAAAACAAATGGTCGGGAAGGTCTGTCAAATCATTTACACTCAAATCAAGCACATTCAAATTAGGAGTATAGTTGAAGGTGTGTGGGTGCAGCGATTTAAGCTTGGAACCTGTGACATCGAGTAGTGACAGATTTGTCAGGCCTCGCAGAAAGTTTTGAGGGAAGGTGGTCTTACGTCGACCATTTTGATTTGAAAGAAGCAAAGTATCTAGTTGTGAAAGTGCAGAAAATGGTGGATAAGGAATGGGCTTATCCGATATATCTTTCATTTGATTGTTCATCAAATTCAATGTCTTTAACGCTTTCAAGTCACCAAAAGAATGGTTTGTAATTGTATTTATTTGAAGTTCATTGAATTGAAGTGTAAGATATGTAAGATTGGACAGTCCATAAAAAGCCCCTTTTTTAAGTTCGCTGAATTTATTCCCCTGTAATGACAGATTTTGGAGGGATTTCAGAGCTTCAAATTCTCGATGAGCTAGAACAGTCAGTTGATTGTTAAACAAATAAAGCACTTGGAGATTTGGCATGTTGTTTTTGAAGGCGCCGTTTAACTTGGTAATGCTGCTGTTTTGCAACTCCAAGTGCTTTAAATTGACCAAATCTCTGAAAACACAATTCTTTAGAACCGAGAGGTGATTATTGCTTAGATGGAGAATTATGAGACGTGTCATATTGGCAAAATCATCACAGCCAAGCACACTGATGTTATTGAAGCTGAGATCCAGTTTTAAGAGTGTTGATACATTCCTGACGGCACAAGGGACCAATGTGAGACGGTTTAACTTCATGATTAAAATGTTAAGCTGCCTAAGAGATTGAAATGAATTGTCTGAGATGTCAGTTATCTTATTCATCCCCAAGTCCAACTCTTTCAGATTAGTACACAAGTGCAGCATGTCTGATCTAATAACTTTGATGCCGTTATTACTGACTTTAAGAGAAGTCAGCGATGGGATTTTGCAGGAAATATTGATGAGAACTTCCAGGTTGTCATTCATATTGTTCAACCTCAGATACATCAGTGAGGAGTTAAATGTCTCTATAACTTCCTGCAGTCCATGTAATGAGGAGCGAACCCCACTGATATCTAGTTTAGACACGCCACTAAGGTATGATGTGTCATTCACCTCCCAGACGATACGATTCTTTATACCATGATCCTCAAGGTCCAACCTTGTGAGGTTGGGAAAGATATCTGCAGTGAGCCTAAAGACCATAAGCTGATTTAGAGACAAATCAAGTGAAATAAGTTCTGTAGACTTATTTGACAGCTCCCATGAATGAAAATTTTTAATTTTGTTTGCTGGAATGTAGAGGGTTTGTAAATGTGGTGTATGTTGTAAGATGTTTGTTAAGTGGCACAGTTTGTTATGGCCTAGGTCCAAAAACGTAAGCTTGGTCAGAGACTTGAATGCGGCCGGTGCTACTGTTTGGATGTTATTGGAAGTCAGACTCAATTCTGTGAGATTGACTAAGCCATCAAACATACCCTCCTGTAGTTTACCAAGCCTATTGTTGTTTAAATTTAACACTTGTAGAGAGATTTGACACACAAAAGTACCAGATTTGATCTCGGAGATAAAGTTGCGTCTCAGGATTAAGCGCAACAGATTTGGTACGTTTTCCAAATCTGTTTTATTCAGTTTTGAAATTTTGTTTCCAGACAGGTTCATAGTCGTCACTCTTGCTGGAATGTCATTTGGAAATGAATTCAAATGTCTACCAACCGGCCTACAGATGGCCTGTGTGTTCTGTGTGATCTGGCAGTCCTTAAGCACATAACCAGCAGTTGGACAAATAAAACTGTTCAAATTCAAAAGGAAACAAAATATTCCAAATGAACAGAAACAAATTCCCCTTAAAGACATCGCAATTTCCTTTTTCTTTCCAGCACACAAAAAAACTTGTTGTTACGATTTTCAAGACAAAAGATTTCCATATCTACAAAGTGGATCTTTGGTTCCGTTAGTAAATATCTTCCAGGACGAGGGATCCATCACGTAAAAATTGCCAATCCAAAAACACTGTCAAACAGACACAAAGATACACAGACATGGTCATTACAATCTGTTATCGAAATACTGTCATTGAGGCATAGCATCCTTATGCTTTAAGTTTTCATGAAAACATATACTTCTTATATACATATAAACATAAACCTACAAACTTAAAACATAACTTGTTAATAACCAGGAACATAATTAGCCTACTATAAATATATATATAGACGCGTGAATATTTGTTGGTAGTGTTTAAGTCCTCATCATTTTAAAACCACAAACCAAAATTCCCACACAAACATGAAATCTCTAAAGGCAAAGGCAGAAACTTGATGTTTCGGGCCATGCAGTGTTGGAGTGAGTGATTATCTAGATCCCAGTCGTGTGTGTGTGTGTGTGTGTGTGTGTGTGTGTGTGTGTGTGTGTGTGTGTGTGTGTGTGTGTGTGTGTGTGTGTGTGTGTGTGTGTGTGTGTGTGTGTGTGTGTGTGTGTGTGTGTGAATATGTGAATATCTTTGCTTGCTTAACAGGTTGTTATCACGTCATCACTGGCTAAATTCAAACGTGCTGAGGTAATGTACCCGTTGATCCGGTAGGTTAACTTAGATTTATATTTCGGCTGTTCGGCATGTAGGCCTACTATATATTTAGTCCGCTAGTAGGCCTACTTTATATTTAGTCCGCTAGTAGGCCTACTTTATATTTAGTCCGCTAGTAGGCCTACTTTATATTTAGTCAGCTAGAAGGCCTACTTTATATTTAGTCCACTAGTAGGCCTTATTTATATTTATTCAGCTAGTAGGCCTACTTTATATTTAGTCCGCTAGTAGGCCTACTTTATATTTAGTCCGCTAGTAGGTCTACTTTATATTTAGTCCGCTAGTAGGCCTACTTTATCCAAGGTGACTTACAGGTGAGGGTGAGAATTATCAAAGCATTCAATAGATATTGGAACTCCAAAAATGTTACATGTTGCACAATCAACTTTGTAAAGACAAATGGACAGAGAGCAGCTACAGGAATCAGTTCTGTGTGAGTCAAGTGCATAGGACCATTTCCATCACAACTAAAATATGTTCTAAAGTCAACACAGGGGCTGTAGCAAATAAGAACGGTGGAATATATTGTCCTGCTTGCCATCATTAGAATGCAATAAAATGGCATGAAGAACTCAGCTGGGCTATTACACAATGTCAAGTTGTTATTGTATAACCATATATTGAGGTGAAAACAACAAGTGAATAGAGCAGAAACTGATGGGTTGACGCTCAAAGACACGTACCTTATTAATTTACCATGCATCTAACTGCCACACATCTTACCAGATAGCGTGCAGATAGTGTCCTTAGAGCCAATTGGGAAAGGGTTCCCCTCCCTGACCTCAGGTTCACATGTTGCTCTGCCATTACGTTGTATTTTCAGAATAAACTCATTTATCTGTAGAGATGTTTCCTCTGTCTTGTCCTCAACCATCGAACCTAGGTGAGGAACTGCTAGAACTCTCCATGACAGAACCTACTTTTATTTTTTACCTAACCTAATAATATCACTCACCCATTCCTAACAAGTACATTTAAGGTAAAATTAAAAGAAGAAAAAACATAATTGCAGAAAGATAATACATATGAATTGTAGCCAAAGTGTAGAAAACTGTAAGGTAGGTGAAGTTTCAAACACTTACCTATTTTTTTCAATTCAGAAAACGCACAAATCCAAATCCCACCCAAAAAAGTTTTGTTTCTCGATGTGGTCTCTTTCTCGACGTGAACAGCAAATCTAAATGATGTGTAAGAGACAGTAGCTGGTTTGTGTGTTCCATTGCAGACTAAATGAGGAAGTGAAAGGAAGTTGTCAAATGAAATTAAAAAAGGAGAATTCTCTACAGAGAAGTGACTCATTTTCTTTAACGAGTAAGTTCTATATGCAGACAGTATTTAACGCGATAAGCTCATGAGTTATTTATATTTATTTAAACGATTAAAGACTCAGTTGTTTAATCCAATCGTTTATTATGTAAATGTTTTATTAACATCAAATTTAGTACAACTTTCCTCCATATTAAAATAATACCATGAATTTAAAGCTAAAGTAACTTTATTAGTAACGTAAAGGGTAACACTTTACAATAAGTGTACATTAATTCACCATTAATTCACATTAGTTAAAGGGGTGAGTTTTTAGTTATTGAGGAATGAGTTATGCTTTGGAGATTACTGACCTTACCATACCTAGCCTCGAAACCACGTAACCAGAGGATTAAAGATTATGCTTCATCCAAAGATTGCATAAAATAGATTTAACTGGATTTAAAATAATCCATAAAGGACATATGAAAACAGGATAAAAAGGAATATGAAAGACATTTGAATAAAATAATAAGTAAGAAGTGCACAGGGTGGCCATTTGGAAGTCAAAGGCGTGGTTATACAGTGGTGTTTTACCTGTCCAAAGTCCGCAAGGCGGCAACAAAGAAGGTACAAATGGTGGGGCGAACACATAGTTCACAATAAGCAGGGGTGAAGCGAAACTAAGGGACAATATCTATAATATTGTGTGTGTGTGTATATGTATATATATATATATATATACATATATATATATATATATATATATATTGTGACAACCCAGCTCCATAAGTGGCCGCCTCCCCCCAGTGAACACAGGGCAAGGGTCCGTTTAAGCCGCAATGGCACTTTTATTGAATGAAAATAAGAAATGGGCCATGCCCAACAGAAAACAAAAGTACATTGGCTCCGTGGCCAGGGAGAACAATAACGTTCCCGGCAGCGTCGGGCTCGTCCGCTCGGGGAAAGTTCATACACGGCCGTCGCAGGGTAGCGTAGTATCCCTACCCCTCCGAGGGGTTAATCCAACTCAAGGATCAGCTGCACTCAGTCGTCTGTCCCCCAGGGCAGCTCCTGTCTTGGGGAAAAAAGGAAAACGTCCTCAGCTCGTGAATAATCCCTCTTTATGATGTCCGGCGTTCGCCGCGTTCGGCTGTGTTCTCTGCACTATAACACAGGACACACATGCAGCCCCTTGGCACGTTTTGCAAAACTAATTCCCGCAAGTCCCGTGTCTGCTCGCGTTCCTCCTCGTCCGCCGCAGGTGTTTTCCATTCCATTGAGTGTGGTCAGCGCTAATGTGCTCACGTGCGCGATCTGGGGGAACGTGGCGGTAAATTCTGTCAATCACTGCTCCCCTGGGCCGCCTGGGGCGCTGCGCTGGAGCCAGGTAGGCACACTCCTCCACCCCTGGGTGAAGCCTTGGGCCGCCACTGACCGACCAGAGACAGGCGTCGCGGCGGGACAGGGCGTCGGCGTTGGCGTGTTCCCGCCCCGGTCGGTGGTTCACCTGGAACCTGTAGTCCTGAAGGGTCAGGAACCACCTCTTCACCCTGGCGTTTGTGTCCTTGGCAGTGGCCGTCCAGTAGAGCGGCGTGTGGTCAGTGACGAGGGTGAACTCCCGCCCCAGGAGGTAGTAGCGGAGCTTGTCCAGGGCCCACTTGATGGCCAGGGCCTTCTTTTTGACGGTGGAGTAATTCCGCCGGTTGGTGAGGAGCTTCCTGTTTTGATGTCGTGCTGCGCGACCATGGTTCTACCAAGCACCTCCGAGAAGACGTTCTAGTGCTGCAAGACGCCCTTTGTCGAGGTCATGCTTCTGGGTGGGGCTGAGGTCGTCCCCCATCGAGACCTCAGGTACACCGCGCCGGGCGACCAGGACCAGGGGGACCAGGAGCAGTGGGGGTGTCACGGCCCGCCGCTGTTTCAGCAGGTTCACGTGGTACAACTGGGTGGGTTTGCGCCTCCCCGGCTGCCGTACCCGGTAGTTTACCCGACTGGTCGACCACCTCATACGGTATACCCCTGCCACTTGGCCAGGAACTTGAACTTGGTGGTCGGTATGAGGACCAGGACCAAGTCACCGGGTCGGAAGATGTGCAGCTGGGCATAGCGGTTGTAGACCCGAGCCTGGCCCTGCTGGAGGTGTCCCTGGACTATGTGCCAGAACTGTGGCATGCGATCCCGCACCTCCCATTCTATGTGGTCCACCAGGGTGCGGTGTGGGGAGGGTTGGCTCTCCGAAGCGTCCTTGGCGAGGTCCAGGAGTCTTCTGGGTCTCTGGCCGTACAGCTGCTCGAAGGGGGAGAACCCTGTGGAGGCTTGGGGTACCTTGCGGACTGCGAAGAGGACATGGGGGGGAGCTGGTCTCAGTTCTTCCTGTGGGTCTCCATGGCTTTCTTAAGCATGTGCTTGAGCATTTTATTGAACCTCTCGACGAGCCCGTCCGTCTGGGGGTGGTACACTGAGGTTCTCAGCTGCTTGACTTAAAGGAGGCTTTTAGCACACCCGAGCCGGTGGAATATGGGGAGGCCCTCCCTATGAGTAGGGGTACGGGAAGGTTGGGCACAACCCCGGCCCCTACTGTGAATACCCCTCTGCATGTGGCGTAAGTGCGAGTGTCGCCGTGTGCACAGGCAACCTCGATGGGCTCGCCCGGCCTACCATCAGCTAGGAGGGTCGTAGGAGGGTCACCACACTCCCGGTGTCAATGAGCGCCTGGGTGTCTTTGTCTCCTACCCGTACGGGAAGATTTGGGGCGTCGCGCTCCCGATGAGCCCAACAGGTGGCGAGGAGACATGGCCTCATACGGCCCTCGTGGGCATGGAGACTGGAGACTGGACATGGATCACGTGCGCGATCTGGAACCCAGTTGCCACAATATATATATATATATATATAACAAAAAAAGAGAGAGCCTAGTAAAGCGTTTTTTAAATGTTCTGGAAGGCCTCCCCTTACTGGGAACTGATGAGGTGATTGGTGAAACCGGAAGAGCTGATTGGCAGAGGCGGGATGATGATGAAAGTGGATAATTGACTGGCACCTGCACATGACCACAGAGGGAAAACAACATACAGACATTGGCCGTAACAATTGTGTTTTAATTTCTAGTATGCATGTAAAATATATTTTTTCTAATCATATTTTAATGACTGCAGTTTACATAATTGTGTGATTAATGTGTTTATGCTAATATTTGTTCCATTTCGTTTTTAAACTTTTAAACTATCTTTCTTAATGCCCAGTTAATTCCTGAAGTCTGAGTGTCTTCAAAACCCTTCGTGTATATGCTAATTAATTTCCCATGTATTTCTAAAAAGAATTCAGGGTCAATGCTCAAATTTGAGCCTGTTGGAGGAACCCAGGACCAAGAAGATGATGACCCTCAACCATCTACCAGCAGTTCAGTTCAACAATATGAACCTTCAGTTATGTGTGTGTGACAAATTGAACAGTTCTGTTTTTCTTATTTGTAAGAAAATTAGTAGATCTATTTAGTTAATTAATTTGAACAACAGTAGCAACATTGATAATTAAAATATATTTATTTGTTTATTTATTTAATAAGATCGCACTTTCAAATACTTGTATATGTGTGTTGCCTGTATGAAGTAAGCTTGCTCTCAATTGTGCAACTCATGATAATGTGGATATAGTTTTTGGAGAAATAAGTACAGTGATGTCACATTCAGAAAGGAATTTGAATAAGTCTATTTCTACAGTGGCCAGTCAACACAATGCGGATTTGAAACCTTTACTGAAACTTTTTTACAGTTCCCAGCCAACGTTTGTATGTGGGGCCCATGTAGTAAATGAGCTGAAAAATGGGCCGTACATGGGATTGTCCACGGGTTCGATAATGGCCCCATGTCAATTGCACACAAGAATTTCATGCAGGATTAGACTTGGTGTTAGGTAATTTATACCCATAACTTATTCCTGTGTGTTTACTTTAGAGTCCAGGCTACATTCTGATTCTGCTCTCTACACAACCTTTTGCACGTGTCATGCAAACGCCATGTTCTGAAATAAATACAAGTAAACCTGGGTAAAGTTAAATGCTTTTCTAAAGACAGATGATGGATGCTAATACTAATGGATGGTTTGAAGCAGGAGCGATTTACACTTAGGCTAGCCAAGATGAGTAGCTATCACCTATTCTATCTATTGCAGAATATCTGCATTTAGTAACGTAACTACTAACGTTAGCTTGCCTTAGTTATTTGCCTCATAAACAATGCTTATAACATTAAAGATGATAAGATATTTGCTTGCTACCTTTATCAAGCTGGCTCAAGATGTGTCCTGCCATAAACGTTACATGCATGCCTAGCTTACATGGTTGAAGCAATTTACAGTATTTAATTAAATGAATATTTTTAAAACATACCTGATAGACCATAATAGATTTTATTATTTCGAGCAAATATGCATATCATTGCATTGCCTAATGCCTATAATGTGGTAGTTAAGATGCCAATTGTAGTTGTTATTCATCTTAAATTTAAACAATTCATCATTATGATGACTGTGATGATGATCATGATTGCGGTGCCCCCTCCAGCACTTGTTGCCCTATGCGCAGCGTGTGATGCATGGGGTGGGAGCGGCGGCCCTGGAAGTGCATTATAGTTTAGAAAGCAAAGGTGAACATGAACGTTTTTAACCTTGATTTAAATGTAGTCAGGGTTTGAGAAAGTCTCAGATCTTCAGGTACTGTCGTGGAAAATAAAAAGGGCCCCCTTGAAACGGTGCGAACCGAGGACTTAGAAACAGTCTAAAGTTGCAACACATCGAGAGACAGATGTTTCATGTTATGTCCAGCTGTTGGACATAACATGACAGTTGGACAGTTATGTCCAACTGTCCAACCCTTGCCAAACCGGCTACTCGCACGCAAACCAACAACAGGCCGGCCCAGACCAACAACAGGCCGGCCCAGACCAACAACAGGCCGGCCCAGACCAACAACAGGCCCGCCCAGACCAACAACAGGCCCGCCCAGACCAACAACAGGCCGGCCCAGACCAACAACAGGCCCGCCCAGACCAACAACAGGCCCGCCCAGACCAACAACAGGCCCGCCCAGACCAACAACAGGCCCGCCCAGACCAACAACAGGCCCGCCCAGACCAACAACAGGCCCGCCCAGACCAACAACAGGCCCGCCCAGACCAACAACAGGCCCGCCCAGACCAACAACAGGCCCGCCCAGACCAACAACAGGCCGGCCCAGACCAACAACAGGCCCGCCCAGACCAACAACAGGCCCGCCCAGACCAACAACAGGCCCGCCCAGACCAACAACAGGCCCGCCCAGACCAACAACAGGCCCGCCCAGACCAACAACAGGCCCGCCCAGACCAACAACAGGCCCGCCCAGACCAACAACAGGCCCGCCCAGACCAACAACAGGCCCGCCCAGACCAACAACAGGCCGGCCCAGACCAACAACAGGCCCTCCGGAGCAGAGCCTCGCCAGACGTGAAGCTACTGAGAGAATCAGCGCTGTTAGGGATTAGATTTGTATCGACCTCTGCCTCACCAAACTGTATTAGGCTTTAAATAAATACTCAGACTCAACCTTTTATTCTCATTCTTTTTATTGGACCCGGGCTTCACAGTAAAGAGCTTCTCCTTTTTTAATAACGACAGTACTTTAATCCAGCTATGTGTTGCATAGTAGCCGAATCTGTCATGTTCCTGCTTTTATTTTGTGTTTTTCTCTGTTTATTTACACTTTTATTTTTAAATTCTTCAGTTACTCTCATTTCAGGTCACTTGTCTTCTTTCCTTTGTCTGGTTTCCCGCCTGTGTGATTACCTTCCCCGCCCCTAATTAGTTACACCTGTTTGTTATCAGCTTCCCCAGTCACCATGCATAAATACTCATCAGTCCCACTTACCTGTGCCAGATTGTAGTTTGTATGTAAGTCACTCTCCCCAGCGTTATTCCCAGTGCTTGTTTTTCCCAGTGTTATTCGACTATTGCTTACTCCTGACGACGATTTATGCCTGTCCCATAAGTACCTTTGCATGCATTTGTTCTTTGAACAAATAAAGACTCTTGTCTGTGATTCCCTGTCCGAGTCGTGCTTTTGAGTCCGCCATTGTACCGTGAAAGAGTCTTGCTTTTCCGTGTTTTGTTTTGACTCTGGGAACAATTAGCTGGTCCCAGTTGAACTTAAAGGTAGAGAGGTTTCCTATCTGATACTTAGGGTTGATGCTACAGCGATTTGAAGACATATTATCCTATTAAATCCCATTGTAACGACTGCGGCAATGTTTTCATGTGACGTAGTAAGGTATATAGAAATCGAGTTTAGCTTAAGTCAAATACTACACAAAATGGTAAAATATGACCTAGGCTGCGTTTTTCTTCATCCATTGACATATCTTAACAATGTCAACGTATTTTAGGTAATAGTTTCTCTTAAACAGCAAACACAAACTGGGCCAGCATTAGCTCCCAGCCAACATGTTGATGTGGGCCCTACATGGGTAATGCTTGGGCTACCTGGGGAACAAGTTTTAACCATCTTTCAGCCCGTTTACTACCCACATGGGCCCCACATACAAATATTGGCTGGTAAGTTAGTATCGTTTTTAATTTACGTCAGTATGGAGGAGAGTTATGTTTAACATTAACAAATAAAATATCCATAACAAAACAACAAATCAGAATAAACAGATTCAAATTCAATAATTTCAATACATTTGATTAACCCTCAAGGATGCTGAGGTTATTGTGTTAAATCCTGGTTGCATATAGACAGTCATTTATTTAGGAAAGAAATTATGTCAGTTCCCTTTAGATAATTTCATTTGACTACTTACTTTTGCTTCCTCATTTAAAACCCAATGGACCACACACAAAAGGCCATTTCCAACC
This sequence comes from Lota lota, assembly GCA_026745465.1. Lineage (NCBI taxonomy): Eukaryota > Metazoa > Chordata > Actinopteri > Gadiformes > Lotidae > Lota > Lota lota. The sequence continues at coordinate 255,246 of JACYXH010000614.1, read as the reverse complement.
AGCTTTGATCAAAAACACATACTTGTGATTTGCTATTCACACCTGGAAGGAGAAAACATCGAGAAACATCATTTTTTGTGGAATTTGGATTGTTGGGTTTTCTGAAATGAAAAGAAATATGTAAGTGTTTAACTTAATCTAACTTTTGTTCGTACAAAAAGTTTTGTTTCAATACAATATAGCTAAAACTCAAGTGCATTATCTTTCTGCAAAAAGGAAATTAACATATTAACATTTCAATCATGTGTTTATGTTGGCCATTTATGTCACAGTTTGTCATGAAAATGTAAAGGCTTTTTATTTTTCATATATATAAGAAACCGTTGGAGAGGAGAGACCAAACCAGTCAAAGATCTTATAGGAGCTATAGGTCTCAAATACAATTGAAATCATACAATGACCATCATATGTAATCTGAGATTAGAGTCAGGCATGCAAACAGGTTAGGTGGGATACCCAGACCTCCTGGGGGAGTCCGGGGGCATGAAGATTTGTTTTAAAGAATACGATTCTAAATGTTCATTTCTGATTATTCTTAGGAATAATCTGGTGCTATTCACAATCTAAAAGAATGACAAGATTGAGCAAAATGAAGTCCAAAGACATGTATTTATTAAACCTCATTTTACTTTAATGTAATAAGTAGCCTAATAAGTATTAATAGTTTTTGATACCGTTATTCACGTTACATTCATTTATAAGTAAGGTAAGGTCGTCTTTATTATCACCGATGGCAATTTGTTGCTCAGCAAGCAGTAATACAATCATCAACACACACCAATTGATCAATCAAAGTAGACCATGTTGGTTGGTGTTTATTATAGTAACATATTAAACTAAATAATGGTTATTCTTCATTGTGTATCCGGATTTGTTAATTGTATTTACATCAAACAATGACTAGCATTTTGTTGTTTGTTAACAGTCAAGAGAACTCACAGGCGTTGTTGGCCAACTTTAATGATCTTGATTCTAACGCGTTCGATTAGTTCGGGCATTTGAGAACACAGCAATGGCGCTCGGGTGCGGATCAAACCCGCCTGTCCGAGATCGCCTGTTTGGGGCGCTCTTTTACCGTTTCCAAGCGAACCCTAGTGCGGTTCGATTGCAGTGAGAATGCACAAAGAAGTAACTGAAACAAGCCTACACTTACGTATGTGTCTATGTGTGTGTGCCTCGGGCAGAGCATCATACAGGTAGCATGCACCCACACATTGGTTTTGAACGAAATGTGCTGATCATGGTGGGAACACTGGTACAACAACCAGAGACCCGCGACAGCTGCAACGAACCACCCATGCAGCTGCCACATTTACTCTATTTTCGAAGCGTTGTCAAACGGATGTATTATAAGAATAGGTGTATTATGTGCCTGTGTTTTGTTAAGGTGTTTTTTGACTGCGCCAAAACTCCAGAACAAAACTTTGAAAACGTTTGACCAATGAGGAAACACTTCGCTTGCGCGCAGCTTAAGTTTATGGGGTGCCGTTGCCAGAGAAAAATGCGCTTCACTTGTTCCAGATTTAGCAAATAAACACCCCTCCAAAATGCACTGCAATTTTCATGTCACTTTTTCACATATATACAATTAGAATTACATGCTAAATCTATATCCCAAATCTAAATCTAAATCTAAATCTTATATCTAAATCCTAAATCTAAATGCTAAATCTTATATCTTATATCTTATATCCTAAATCTAAATCTAAACCTCAATCCTAAATACATCCAACAGATATGCTAATTCTCATCTCATACTAATTAGTTCTGACTCCTAGCCAGTCATATTTCGGTGGCGGCTTTGGCACAATTGTTGAGCCATACTAGCTGACTAAATAGAAATGTAAAGAAGGCCTATTGACTGACTGAATATAAAAATAAAGTAGGCATACTAGCTGACTAAATATAAATGTAAAGAAGACCTATTGACTGACTGAATATAAATATAAAGTAGGCATACTAGCTGACTAAATAGAAATGTAAAGAAGGCCTATTGACTGACTGAATATAAATATAAAGTAGGCATACTAGCTGACTAAATAGAAATGTAAAGAAGGCCTATTGACTGACTGAATATAAATATAAAGTAGGCATACTAGCTGACTAAATAGAAATGTAAAGAAGGCCTATTGACTGACTGAATATAAATATAAAGTAGGCATACTAGCTGACTAAATAGAAATGTAAAGAAGGCCTATTGACTGACTGAATATAAAAATAAAGTAGGCATACTAGCTGACTAAATATAAATGTAAAGAAGACCTATTGACTGACTGAATATAAATATAAAGTAGGCATACTAGCTGACTAAATAGAAATGTAAAGAAGGCCTATTGACTGACTGAATATAAATATAAAGTAGCCATACTAGCTGACTAAATAGAAATGTAAAGAAGGCCTATTGACTGACTGAATATAAATATAAAGTAGGCATACTAGCTGACTAAATAGAAATGTAAAGAAGGCCTATTGACTGACTGAATATAAAAATAAAGTAGGCATACTAGCTGACTAAATAGAAATGTAAAGAAGACCTATTGACTGACTGAATATAAATATAAAGTAGCCATACTAGCTGACTAAATAGAAATGTAAAGAAGGCCTATTGACTGACTGAATATAAATATAAAGTAGCCATACTAGCTGACTAAATAGAAATGTAAAGAAGGCCTATTGACTGACTGAATATAAATATAAAGTAGGCATACTAGCTGACTAAATAGAAATGTAAAGAAGGCCTATTGACTGACTGAATATAAATATAAAGTAGGCATACTAGCTGACTAAATAGAAATGTAAAGAAGACCTATTGACTGACTGAATATAAATATAAAGTAGGCATACTAGCTGACTAAATAGAAATGTAAAGAAGGCCTATTGACTGACTGAATATAAATATAAAGTAGGCATACTAGCTGACTAAATAGAAATGTAAAGAAGGCCTATTGACTGACTGAATATAAATATAAAGTAGGCATACTAGCTGACTAAATAGAAATGTAAAGAAGGCCTATTGACTGACTGAATATAAATATAAAGTAGGCATACTAGCTGACTAAATAGAAATGTAAAGAAGGCCTATTGACTGACTGAATATAAATATAAAGTAGGCATACTAGCTGACTAAATAGAAATGTAAAGAAGACCTATTGACTGACTGAATATAAATATAAAGTAGGCATACTAGCTGACTAAATAGAAATGTAAAGAAGGCCTATTGACTGACTGAATATAAATATAAAGTAGGCATACTAGCTGACTAAATAGAAATGTAAAGAAGGCCTATTGACTGACTGAATATAAATATAAAGTAGGCATACTAGCTGACTAAATAGAAATGTAAAGAAGGCCTATTGACTGACGCTTTCTCGATCTGTTCTCTGATGTGGCTGAGCTCTCTGGTTCTGGATCATCTCTGTAAGCAAAGCAGCGAGCTGAATCAATGAGACACAAGGCAGTATTACTCAGAGATATTGAACGTTTATTCAGATGGATTCAGCATATATACAGTTTGTCAAGGGAAGACCACGACCCTGACGTGAAAAGTCGATGCATCTTATCTGTTATCTTCAGGGCTAACAGATAAGAGTGAAGCAAAAGAGACACGTACACAGAAAAGTGGCACACATGGTTAATAATGAGAATGATACATAGACACGATGACACGGCTCCCAACACTGACTAAATATAAGTAAAAAGTAGGACTACTGGCTGACTAAATATAAATGTAAAGCAGGCCTACTAACGGACTTCAAATAAAAGTAAGCTACCCTACCAGAGCAACAGGTACATTACCTCAGCATGCGGAAATTAGTTTCAGGCCAACACTGCTTGGCCTGAAACAACCAGTTTCGCCTTTTGCCTTTGTATATGATTTTTCTTTTATGGTTTGAATTGATTATAGTAGGCCTATGGCTATGACTAAAATTCATTATGTTCCTGCAAAGCAAACTCCACTACTACACGCCACCTAGGTGGCTTTCCTTGGGATCCTCCAAACTAATGGACACAGGGTGGTGATGTTGAAACCGGTTTATTGTCAAGGTTGAGTAAAATGATACATGCAGATGGTGCTCCATGCTGCCATGTAGGAGAGCTCTCCCTGAGTGTGTGTGGTGGTGGCTGGTTTAGCCTGTGCACATTGATTGCTCAATGTGCAACAGGTGTGCAGCCCCACCCAGCCCCAGAGTCCAATCAGTCTGACTCGGGCCAGGTGAGGCTGCTTAAACCAGCCATCATCCACACACACTCCCACAAACATGTTATCATGTGTTTGAGTTTGTATGTTGACATCATGTAGGCCTATATAAGACATATACGTTTTCATGAAAACTCAAACCCATAAGGATGCTATGCCTCAATTACAGTATTTCGATAACAGATTGTAATGGCCGCTGTCTGTGTATCTTTGTGTGTCTGTTTGACAGTTTTTGGGGATTGGCGGTTTTAACCTGACGGATCCTTCGGACTGAAAGAAATTAACGAACGGAACCAAAGATCCACTTGGTAGGAATGGAAATCCATTGTCTTGGAAATTACCAACATTAACAAACTTCTTTGGGTGCTGAAATGGAAATTGTGATGCCATTAAGGGGAATATGTTTATGTTCATTTGGAATATTATATTTCATTTTGAATCTGAACAGTTTTATTTGTCCAACTGCTGGTTACGTGCTGAAGGACTGCAGGGTCACACGGAACACACAGGCCATCTGTCAGAACCATTTAAAAACGTTTCCAAATGACATTCCAGCAAGAGTGACGACTATGGACCTGTCTGGAAACCACATTTCTAAACTGAATAAAACAGATTTGGAAAACGTACCAAATCTGTTGCGCTTAAACCTGAGATTCAACTTGATCTCCGAGATTAAATCAGGCACTTTTGTGTGTCAAATCTCTCTACAAGTGTTAAATTTAAACTACAATAGGCTTGGTAAACTACAGGAGGGTATGTTTGATGGCTTAGTTAATCTCACAGAATTGCGACTGACTGCCAATAAAATCCAAACAGTAGCACCGGCCGCTTTCAAGTCTCTGACCAAGCTTAAGTTGTTGGACCTAGGCCATAACAAACTGCACCACTTAACAAACATATTACAACATACACCGCATTTACAAACCCTCTACATTACAGCAAACAAAATATCCAATTTTCATTCATGCGAGCTGTCAAATAAGTCTACAGAACTTGTTACACTTGATTTGTCTCTAAATCAGCTTATGGTCTTTAGACTCACTGCAGATATCTTTCCCAACCTCACAAGTTTGAACCTTAGGTATCATGGTAAAAAGAATCGTATCGTCTGGGAGGTGAATGACACATCATACCTTAGTGGCGTGTCTAAACTAGATATCAGTGGGGTTCGCTCCTCATTACATGGACTGCAGGAAGTTATAGAGACATTTAACTCCTCACTGATGTATCTGAAGTTAAACAATATGAATAACAACCTGCGGGTTCTCATCAATATTTCCTGCAAAATCCCATCACTGACTTCTCTTGAAGTCCAAAAAAACGGCATCAAAGTTATTAGATCAGACATGCTACACTTGTGTACTAATCTGAAAGAGTTGGACTTGGGGACGAATAAGTTAACTGTAATCTCAGACAATTCATTTCAATCTCTTAGGCAGCTTGACATTTTAATCATGAAGTTAAACCGTCTCACATCGGTCCCTTATGCCGTACGGAAAACTGGAATCTTAAAACTGGATCTCAGCTTCAATAACATCAGTGTGCTTGGCTGTGATGATTTTGCCAATATGACCCGTCTCAGAAAACTCCATCTAAACAATAATCCTCTCTCGGCTCTAAAGGATTGTGTCTTCAGAGATTTGGTCAATTTAAAGCACTTGGATTTGCAAAACAGCAGCATTAATAAATTAAACGGCGCCTTCAAAAACAACATGCCAAATCTCCAAGTGCTTTATTTGCTTAACAATCAACTCACTGTTCTAGGTCATGGAGAATTTAAAGCTCTGAATTCCCTCCACCATCTGTCATTACAGGGGAATAAATTAAAACAACTTAATACAGGGACATTTTATGGACTGTCCAATCTTACAGATCTTACTCTCGAATCAAATGAAATTACTCAAATTACAAACAGTGTTTTTGGTGACTTGAAAGCTTTAAAGACATTGAATTTGATCAGCAATCACCTTAGATATACATCAGAAAAGCCTATTCCTTATCCACCATTTGCTGAGCTTTCACAACTAGAAACATTGCTTATTTCAGCTCAACACAGTCGACTTAAGAGCGCCCTCCCTCAAAACTTTCTGCAAGGCCTGACAAATCTGTCAGTACTCAATATCGGAGGTAACAAACTTACATCCCTACACCCACAAACCTTCAACTATACTCCTAATTTGAATGTGCTTTATTTGAGTGCAAATTATATCAGAGACATTCCCAACAATTTGTTTTCCCCGATTCAAAAACTTAAAGGTCTTTACATTTCACGGACAAACCTGCGGTCTCTAGATTTTCTGCTCCATGCTAACCTCACAGAGCTGACGTACTTGCAGGTGAGGAAGAATGCCTTTTCTGTGATTAGAGAGCCGGTGATGCTGTCTCTGCCAGCACTAAATTACCTGGAAATGCAAGATAATAGCTTCGTCTGTGACTGTGACAATGCGTGGTTCCTCCAATGGGTAATCACCAACAACCAAACACAAGTGCCTGATGCGTACAACTTTGAATGCAACTACCCTCCAAACCTTAAAGGTAGAAAACTGTTGGACATTGACGTCCGTTCTTGTACAGTCGACATGGGCTTCATCTGTTATATTTCCACGGCATGCGCGGTCATAATGACCATAGCAGTCTCCTTCACCCACCATTTCCTGCAATGGCATCTGGTCTACGCGTACTACCTCATGCTGGCGTTCCTCTACAACTCAAAGCACAAGGACAAGCGTGCTCATCAGTACGACGCCTTCGTCTCCTACAACGCAAACGACGAGGGCTGGGTGCTGGGGGAGCTGCTGCCCAAGCTGGAGGACGAGCAGGGCTGGAGACTGTGTCTGCACCACCGAGACTTCCAGCCAGGTGAGGATCCCTATACTGAACAGCCTCTTCATGACCATTAGCATACATGCTAGCCTACACTAATTTATATATCGTACATGCCAGATGATATGCTATTAGATATGCTCATAACCGTGGTAGTAGGATTTTTCCTGGCTCAGAATGAGCCTTCGGTGGGTGACAACAATAAGCATGATTGGTCCACATACAGTAAAGGCATTTTAGGCAAATTAAGGCAAATTACATCATTTGACAGAAATCAATGAATTTTCCTGTTATTTATGACCATTTGATAAACAAAAATACCTATACTGCTTGAGTAAATGAAACCCCATTAACAAAACTGATACAATAAAGTACCAATAAAATGGTCTTACAATGTAGGTAGGACCAGTGAATTGCATTGGTCGTTGACTGGTCAATTAACTGGTCCTTAAATTCATAAGCACAAATACAACAATTACTCTAAACACAAATTAACCCAAGCACAGTCGCATGGTATAGTTCATTGCAGTAGCAGTTTCAAAATAAAGATATGTTTATTTTTTTTTGTATTAACAGCAACGGCTTCTGCATTTGCCTAGTTTGTTGATAGGTTTTATACTTTGTGAATCAATGTTTTTTGTCTGTCTCGCAAACTCGTGACCTATACACAGATAATTGGGCAAGAACTTACTTACATGCAATATATACTAAACGGTGGCTGGAAAAGCTGTATATATTATAAACAGAGTTTAGAATAACGACTAACATAAATGGTTTAAATTAATCAAATGAATGTATTTAGATCCGGATTGTGGCCTACCATTTCATGGGATTTTTAGCTCTGAGAGAGCGGCAGCACGAGGAAGTCTCGAAGGAACTGCATTCTTACTGGTCTGAATTTTTGCAATTAAAAAAGGTTGAATCTGATTGCCTGATAACTTATTATTAATGTTAGCCCTTCATTCTCTAGCGCTGTGATGTAAATAACAAAATCATCCTGTTTTAATCCATGATTGATATAAATTGTACTTAAAATATTCCTTTAATGTATTGTCACTAACCAATGCTTTTCAGGCAAACCCATCATGGAAAACATAACAGACGCCATCTATGGCAGCCGGAAAACCATCTGTGTGCTCAGTCGCGATTACCTGGAGAGTGAATGGTGCTCCAGAGAGATCCAGGTAGCCAGGTAAGAACCCCAAGTTTACATGCATCCATCGCTCCTAATGACCAGAATATGGTTGTTCGTTGAATCAGCTTCACATGTGTACTTGTGCTCTTATTGCACGACCCTCATCCATCCCCCCTCCTAATGTAAAGTGCAAAGGACTAAAGCCTAAGTTAAACAGTTGTGTAGGCACATATGCAAAGATCGTGCAGACGTGGTGTAACGGTCTAACCACCAAACCAGAAGCTTGCAACCTGCAAACCCAGTTGGTGTTTATAGCCTTCTTAAGTAAAAGCTGCTGTAGATAAGATTCAAGAGCTGTTATTTGGGGGTAATTTGATAGGAATGGCCAGCTATTAGTGAGTGAAATGCGATGTGAGAAAATCTGTTTTGCGTCCACTGTACCTGCCTCTGCATGACCCAATTTAGATTTTAGGCCGCTCCCAGCTTATTTCTGACCAATCAGGGTATCTTTGCCGTGACTGGTTTGGGGAATCCATCTTGGCTGTCAATAACAGGTACATCAAATGCAGCACCTTTGGTGGAGGAACGTAGGGAGGGAGGGAGTAGATCTTCCTTCAAAATCGTGTTTTTTTTCTGCTCTCTCTTTACAACTCTCAAAACATATTTACACCACCGTTAAGGCCTCAGTAGTGAGGTTAACCCATAGGGCATCTGTCCCTCTATAACACAAGCAGTCCAGTTCAACAGTGGAAACACGCCCCCTGCTACAGCACTCACATCCATTAAATCAAAGACATAATGCCAGCCACGGAACATTTAATACTAAGACATTGATCATGTTAAGGGTGTTGGGCTGTGTCATTGTGAAGGTCTCTTGAAGGAAAACCTGATTTAAATCCATTTCATTCGAAGCAGGACCTGATAAACCATAAGGGCAACTGTGTGTGTACCAACTAAATAAAAAGGAAAATGGTATGGCAATAATACAGTACATAAGGATGGGACATAGTGCTGTAACTTCTTGTCCCGCCATGTGTCTCAGTGACTGCCCGTGGTGCCTGTGCTGTGTCTGTGCAAAGAGTCCTGCATTTACCCTGTTTGAGCAGGGCCTCCAATTATCCCCAACACGTGTGTAATGAAAAAGAACCACACTTCAGGGGGCTAAACGATAAAATAACCACATCGACATGTGGTTATTTTCTCATAAGTGACTTGCTCCCACTGCATTATTCCTTACATTGGCTACATCAGTGAATGGAAAATGTAGCAAGCTGAAAATGTATCAAAAACAATCAAGTAAAGTGCATATGCTCAGAAGGAATACTTGAGTGTAGTAAGAACGCATTTCTACTCAAGGACCAGTACAACCATGGGGCTAGGTATGGTTTGTGTGCTGCTGGGTGGGGGTGGGTGCCCAGGGGCACCATGAAGTCTTCATAAGGGCATGAGCCCAGGCCAACCTTCACCTAAAGGTTAAACAGCTCATAAATATGAAAAAACAACTCTCCCCGTTTCCATTTCCCCAGCTTCCGTCTGTTTGACGAGCAGAAGGACGTGCTGATCCTGGTGTTCCTGGAGGACATTCCCATGCAGCAGCTGTCTCCGTACTACCGCATGAGGAGGCTCCTGAAGAGACAAACGTACCTGAGCTGGTCCCGCGCAGACGCACACCCAGACCTGTTCTGGGAGAAGCTTCGGCAGGCCCTGGAGACCCGAGAGCACCCAATGGGTGAGCATCTACGGCTCACTGTGGAGGACAGACCCCCAGGAGAGAGACCAGACCAGTAAAAGGCTTAGAAATGCTGGGGGGAGGGGGGGATTATACTAGAGACATCCAAGATCTGTCTAAATGGAGGGAAAGTGAAACAGTTCCCCTTGCCGGCTTTGTTAGTTTAAACTCTCATTTTAGGCTGTATTGCAAAACACCTTCTTATTCTGGTTCAATGGGTACATCTAGTGTTGATTTGTATTTGTATGCATTGTCGACATTGGTGTGAACATTGTCTAATGTGTTTTGACCCCCGGTTGGGTATTTCAACTTCTGATGAAATCAGGGGAGAACTGACCTGAGGTTTGTCTGATTGAAATCGCCTGCAACAATGAAGACTCCTTCAGGATGGGAGTCCTGTTGTTATTTGCCAATAGCTGAGTGTATTAGCTCTAGTGCTAACCCAGCATTAGCATGCATAGGTATGTAGTCCGCCATTACTATAACAAGGTTGAAGTTCCCTAAATGCATGGAAGTGCCTGCATTTCACTATGATATGTTCCAGATCGGGTGTTCAAAGTCTGTCCATGACAGTTGTGTCCGTGTACCAAACAATGTTATCGCTTGTTTTTTGTGTAGCTCTATAGCTTATTTTTGTATCTAGGCCTATCTTAAAAGGGTTAACTAATGTCATTATTCATTTGGAATTAAACTAGTTTTTTATTTCAAAAACGTTCAACAGGGAATTGAATGTGTTACTCGCTCAGCTTCGGAGCGCTACCACTAGTTAGTGTATGTTTTACTCACCTCCTTATTGGTAGAGTAACATATCTAACCCATAACTGCTCCTTAATGACGTGAGGTATCTGAATAGGTCTTTCTCTCACAGAGGTCTCATGGTAGGAGCCTAAAACAGGTGGAACTCACTAAGATAATTATAGGTCTGCATGCCAGTGCACATAATTAACTTCATGAGATACACCTGTGTTCGCCCCTACTAGACCACCCAAGTCCCACATAATTGGTCTGCCCAAGGGTTTCCGGATCCATCGGTCTCGCCAGACAATGCAAAACTCAATTTATTAATTTACTTGGGATATTTCAAATCATATAGAGATTATTAACCTGTTTTATAACGATAATGACTTCCCCATGTGCTTTATTCACTGTCTTGGCTATACATACTTAGCGGGATGATTAAGTAACGTTAAAAAAATACTGCATACATTGGTCCCTGCATCTTGTTAGAGAAAACGATGACGGATCCAGGTGTGATACAGATGTCATTAAATGTCTCCAACACTTGAGTTGTCCATTACACCTCTGTGATAAAAGCCTATTGTGTTGTATTATCTTTACCCTTGACTTATTTTTACAAAGCAAATACTGCAACTTTACCATCTGTAAAAAGTAGCCTGAGTATTTCTAAGCCTGACTTTGCCCGTGCTTATTGCTGTGTAGTGCCCCCTAGAGGGATGCCATGTATATAGCACCATTGATCGTAGTTTGTATTAATCGAATGGTTTACAAGAATCAAGTTGTACTATGGATAATTAATAACTACAAGATAATTTGTAATGTGATACTTGTTTGCATGTTCAATATCAACTTAATTTAGAACAATATTAATCTGAAAAGTTTTTTTTTCAATATTGTATTATAAAAACTATTCTTGTTCACATAACTTATTTATTCTATATCACTGTTACACTGCACTAGACTATTACACCTTTATCATACCACTTTGGTATATGCCATGCTTATTATATATATATATATATATATATATATATATATATATATATATATATATAGACAGACAGACAGACAGACAGACACATAACTTATGATCTACTATTCACTAGTATTAAATTATTTCACTCAAAATCTAAAGATAGATAGATAAATGTATGTGTGTGTGGATGGATAGAGAGACAGGCACCAGGTAAAAACGATCACTGGTTTGTGATGGTGTCCTGTAGGACTCATGTGACATGTCGGGGTGTGTTTGGTGAGGCGAGCGGAGTTTAAATAGGTTAACAGAACAAGGCCCATCAGGATGTTAGATGGCAGGAACAGCAGTTACACAAAGAAATCTACACACAAACAACCACACATATTCAGAAACACAGACACACACGACAGTGTTTGTTATTAAGTTGCATCATTTTCAATGTAGTGCATGCTGAAGGTTTGCCCTTAATAGACTGTAAATCAACACACGGAGGTTCCCGCGTGTTTGCACTGACCTCTGCTGGTGATACCTGGTAGTTTACCTTCAGCAATATAAACGCTATTCCCAACCCAAACTCGCTTCAAAATGTGTATAGCGTTGGTCCACATCACGTCTCTACAATTGTGAGATGCTGCGTTTAATAGGCATATTCTTTCACATTGTCTTACGTGCACGTCACGTGACTGTGTTTCTGTCCGTCTGTGATAAAAAACAAGATGGCTGTCTATTTTTATTCTCAGTAGAAAAGGCGACATTTGAAGATAGTTTCTGCATTAAAATGCGTTTTGATTACATTTCTAGCGAGAATTTTGATTTTTCTTTTCATAGGCTTCGTTCAGTGAATGTCATTTATGTTTTGTTTGTTAGTTGTTACGAATATTCTTACAGGCATCGCAGGAATTGGAATGTAACGTTTTCTATCGTTGCTATGTGGTTGTTATGGACGCTGCTACCACTGAAACCACGCAGCATGCATGTTGTTTGAATCATTGTCTCTGCGTTCTGTAGCCCTCTGAGCTGTTATGGTATGTGTTATTATAGCTTTCTATGTCTGATTCCTTCTAAATATGCAGCTTGCCATGATCGTTACACTCAACAACATACATATTAGATACACACCAAGGATGAGGAATGAGGGGTCATGTTCTGTCTGGCGCTGGGGTTGGACTTTGACAATGAATAGGTTAATGATTGGAGCTTGAGGCTACACATTTGACAGCATGTCCTTTGGACGTGTAATTTGAATAAGATAAATTAATGAATTGGGTCTAATAAACGTGCCTCGCTGAAATCAACGATCTTAGTGTTTTGGTATTTAATGCCAAAGGTTATCTGCTTTGTCAGTACCAAATCTGTCGGGGCTACCAAGTCTTTCGGAGTGATGTATCTAGCCCTTGGACAGTGATTAAAAAAATAAATAATAATAATCCCATTGATTACTTAAGCAATGTATTAATTACAACAAAATGGTGTCAATTGCGGTTTGGCTTCAAAAGCCCCCATAGAATATGTGTCTTTCCCCTAGCCAGAGGAACCTAGTTTAAGCAAAAAAAGTAACAATTTACTGCAGCTCAGCTGCCAGCACATTATTATGGCAACGAGTGCACTGGGGTTTGCAGTAAAAGCCCTTTGTCTTTAAATTACTGAAGTGCAGTATTAAGGTAATGAATCTTCACCTGGCTTTGTATAAATGTCACTTTACACACAACTCTTAACCTCTAAAGAACATGAACTATGCTTGCTTAGATTCTAAAGATGAATGCACCTCCATCACAGCATTCCATTTATATCACAGGAACAAATAACCAATCATTGCGGGGGTATTAGGGAATATTGTGTTCATGTAACATGTTCATGTATAAAATACAAGAATAAGAACATTTCAGAAGGTGGATATCTTCCCCCTGGAGGGTGCTGGCCTCTGGCCTCTGTCTTCTCTTCCGTCTTGGTCCACAGATATATGAATCACAATAAAAACAAATCACTCTTACTCAATGTGCACACTTTCTACCTCTCTCCCTACGATTCCCCTCCCTTTAGGAAAGATCCTGTGGGCGTATTGCCCATATATATTTTAGTCTGCATTTCTATTGTTATAACTCTGACTTTGACTTTGTGGGCCCTACTTGCAACTTGTTGCTCAATGTCGATAAAACTCCTCCTGCACATGCATCCAACAATGATCTCATTCATTGTTACAGTTTTATAACAAATACATACATTTGAACAATGTCAGACACTTTTAGACTGAGACAAATCATTTGTAAAAAAAATTGTGTATACGACTTTTGACAATTTATTAGTCATACAAAGAGCAAATACGTTCTTTCTTTGTGTGGAAGTTATATGGTATAAGAGTTTAATTTAACTTACGCTTATGTTTCATAGCCTGTGTAGTAACCCCTTTTCTATAACGTTATCAAACGTTATAATCGATAATATCAAACTTTGTTTATGTTTTTTGTTTCTTTGACTTATATTAAAGTGGTAATCAAGATCCGTTTCGTTCTCTTTGCCGACCCTTCGGCGATATGCGGTAATGTTTGCCAGAGGTACACCCAGTTCATAACATTTATGATACTGGAAATGCAAGGGGGCCATAGGCTTAATCACCATTGTGTTACCTCAATCGGTGATAGATAGTGACTTAACAGACATTAATTTACATTAAATATTCAAGATGAAAATGTTTATTTTATTCATTTTACACATGGATTTTAATGGATTTAGTACTGTAGTTTCTGCCTGCTATATGCTACGTCTTTTTCTTTCTTTAAATTAGTAATACAGTTAAAAGGAGATAATGTACGAAGTAGTGACAATTCAGAATTTAGGGGTAACCTCGACCAATATTTTCCATAGTCTAATCTGATTCGTCAGGCCAGACCCATCGTTAACTGATCGTCTAATCGTATAAAATATATGTTTTATTATAGGGCTATGCGGCTCAATTATGCCTTATTTCTTGTGACTTTTGCGTGGTTTAAACGCTTGAAAATAACCAATTTGCTCATCTTTTTACCACAGCTGTCTTTATGTGAGGCGCCTCCGCTAAATGACCGACCGTCCCTACCAACAAATTAACTTTTCACAACATGACGACAATGTGCGCGTCTGTTCATGTCAGCATCTGCATTCAATTTGACAGAAAATACTGGCAACAATTATCCTTATATATTATAATATAGACTGATATACCGTAATTAAGATAATACATCTATGGAATTAAACAGTGGCCGGTGTCTGTGGAGACGAGAGCTCCGCCCTCTCTGATCATCAGTGCTATGACATGACAGCTGGACAGGGCTGCCATTACATAAAGGGCTTATCGATCTCAGTACCCATCGGCTATCGTCTGACGACGATTTAGCATTTTATTTGCTTTGTCAAGAAAATATCTTATACAAAGCTGTTGTAGTGGTTTTAAACTGTTCACCGATTGTAATGTGGATACTTGTGAAGCATCCGGTCGCAGACACCGTCTATCAACTCTGGGAACAAGACGAATCTCGCGAGCTCGTGTTTCATTTGCTCTGCAGACAAGGTCTGGCTGTCCTCCCATACAAAAACATCTCTTCCGGTACGAAATAGAGGCGGGATAAATACGGTGACGGTGCAGAGGAGCGCCGTGGAGGCACTTTCAACAACAACAAAGATGGCTGCCGCTGATGTCTGTTGATTCCACTTTCGAGACAGTATTAAACCAACTCAACGGTCGATTATCACTAAAAGAAGAACAAACGACTGCACTTAAAGCTTTTGTTGAGAAGAAAGATGTATTTTATTTTCGCCCCTCAGTGCTGCGTCACCCGCTGTGATTGGTTGTAAGGCCTATTCAATCGCATCCAGAGGCATTTTGGTCTGCAACCGTTGATGACGCCCCTTGGAAATCGAAAATGAATGGGGCGGTTCCAGACTAATTGCAGTTTGCAGTTCGTCTGCCGATGCCAGGCTACCATTCTTGCATCTCAAGTTGCAGACTGTTAACAATGATTGACGCACAGAAGAGGAAGTCTTGGCCCGGATATCCGTTATGCGGCCCCTTGTCCCTTGTGTCTTGTATGACACACACTCTACCTGACCTCATTCTACAAATACATTAATTAAACACCTTTTATATAATAAAATACAATTTAAAGTTGTGTCCGTGTAATTGTTTATATAAAAATGATTAACCCTCAAGGACGAGATGGATTCTAGTTGCGTAACCCAGTAAGGGGAAGTCCCTATTTTGCTTCCTCATTTACCATACAAAGTAAGACACTTTTAAACCAGTTATTTTCAATCACACATACTTTTGATTTGCCTCATGCTTCGAGAAAAAAAGACTCCATGAATTATCCAAAAATATGTAAGTGTTGCAATCTTAATCTACCTTTTATTGTTATTTGTAAAGTATGGAAGATAGTCTAATTGATTTTTTTTTCCTGCAAAAAGGCATTGAACATATTTCTATGTTATGTGCTGATGTTTTCAATTTACGTTAGTTACAACTTGTCATGAAAACATTTAGGCTTTTTATTGATTTATTTTGGTGTAACGAATGGCAATCGTTGACTTGAGTTCTGATCCCTATTGCTATTTTGTCATCTTATTCTTGCGATATTTGTTTCAAATTTATCATATATTAATTGTATGCTTTGACCGTTCTCAGCCTCACATTGGATAAAAAGCTAAATTACAAAATATTGAAATGCACACATACACATACACACACACACACACACACACACACACACACACACACACACACACACACACACACACACACACACACACACACACACACAGACGGACACAGGAGTTATCTGGATTAGAATTGACTCGAACACTGTTTGGCCCAAAACATCTAGTGTCTGCCTTTATATACGATTAATATGCAAATACCAAATGCAAAAAAACGTTTTGTGGGATTTTTATGTTTTGTGGATTCAAACCAATGAGGACATGGGTTTTCTAATTTGGAAAAAAGTGTTTGAAACACCATTTATTCAGACGTATAGATCTTATTTTGTGGTATACCTATGGCTACGGGTAGGTTGGCATATTAATGTGAGTACGTTTGTACGTTAGGATGTATATAAGAAGTATAAATGTTCATGAAAAATCATGTGTGTTTGTTTGACAGTGTTTCTGGACTGGCTGTTTTCACGTGATCGATCCCTCGCTCAAAATTAACTGAACCAAAGACGGAAAAATGGAAATGCTATTAAGAATCAGCTTCTGTCCATTGGGAATGTTTTTATTATTTTTTACTCTGAACAGTTTTTATTTTTCAGTTGCTGGTTACGTGCTGAAGGACTGCCAGATCACACAGAACACACAGGCCATCTGTAGGCCGTTTGGTAGACATTTGAATGTATTTCCAAAGGACATTCCAGCAAGAGTGACGACTATGAACTTGTCTGGAAATAAAATTTCCAAACTAAATAAAACAGATTTGGAAGATTTACCAAATCTGTTGCGCTTAGACTTGACAATCAATCGGATTTCCGAGATAGAATCAGGCACTTTTGCGGGTCAAATTGCTCTAGAGGTGTTGATTTTAAACAATAATAAGCTTAGTAAACTGAAGGAGGGTATGTTTGATGGCTTAGTCAAACTCACAATGCTGGGACTCACTCACAATGACATCCAAACAGTAGCACCCACCTCTTGTAAGTCTCTGACCAAGCTAAAGTTTTTGGATCTAGGCCATAACAAACTGCACCACTTAACAAACATTCAGCACATCTTACAGCATACGCCACATTTACAAACCCTGCACATTGGAGCAAACAATATTTCTACTTTTAATTCGTGGGAGCTGTCAAATAAGTCTACAGAACTTATTTCACTTGATTTGTCTCTAAATCAGCTTATGGTCTTTAGGCTCACTGCAGATATATTTCCCAACCTCAAAACGTTGGACCTTGAGGATCATGGTAAAAAGAATTGTATCGTCTGGGAGGTGAATGACACATCATACCTTAGTGGCGTGTCTAAACTAGATATCAGTGGGGTTCGCTCCTCATTACATGGACTGCAGGAAGTTATAGAGACATTTAACTCCTCACTGATGTATCTTGGGTTAAACCATATGAAAAACCACCTGGGGGTTCTCATCAATATTTCCTGCAAATTCCCATCACTGACCTCTCTTACAGTCCAAAATAATAGCATCAGGGTCATTAGTTCAGACATGCTGCACTTGTGCACAAATGTGAACGAGTTGGACTTGGGGCACAATAAGATAACTGACATCTCTGACAATTCATTTCAATCTCTTAGGCAGCTTAACATTTTAGTCATAAAGTTTAACCGTCTCTCATCGGTCCCCTATGCCGTACGGAATGTATCAACCCTCTTAAAGCTGGATCTCAGCTTCAATGATATCCATGTGCTACGCTGTGATGATTTTGCCAATATGACAAACCTCAGAATTCTCTGTCTAAACAATAATCATTTAGGTGCTCTAAAGGACTGTGTCTTCAGAGATTTGGTCAATTTAAAGAACTTGCAGTTGCAAAACAGCAGCATTCGTAATTTAAACGGTGCCTTCAAAAACAACATGCCAAATCTCCAAGTGCTTTATTTGTCGAACAATAAACTCACTGTTCTAGATCAGGGAGAATTTCGAGCTTTGAAATCCCTCCAGAATCTGACGTTACATGGGAACAAATTAAGCATGTTTAAAAGTGGGGCTTTTTATGGACTGTCCAATCTTAGATACCTTATGCTTCAGTCCAATAAACTCAAAGCAACTCAAATCAAAAACAATGTTTTTTGTGACTTGAAGGGATTAAAGACATTGAATTTGATGAGCAATCACATTAAATATAAATCGGGTGACTTCATTCCCAAGGCACCATTTGCTGAGCTTTCACAACTAGATACTTTGCTTCTTTCAGGTCAACACAGTCGACATGAGGCCTACTTCCCTCAAAACCTCCTACAAGGCCTGACAAATTTGTCAAGACTCAATATCAGAAGTTCCCATCTTATGTATATGCACCCACACACCTTCAACTATACTCCCAATCTGAATGTGCTTTACTTGAGTTCAAATGATATTGCTGACTTTGTTCATGGTTTGTTTGCTCCGATTCAAAAACTAAAAAGTCTCCACATATCACATGCAAGTCTGCAGTCTCTAGATTTTCTGCTCCATGCTAACCTCACAGAGCTGGAGTTCTTGCAGGTGAGAAAGAATGCCTTTTCTGTGATTAGAGAGCCGGTGATGCTGTCTCTGCCAGCACTTTTATACCTGGACATGAAGGGTAATAGCTTCAGCTGTGACTGTGACAATGCGTGGTTCCTCCAATGGGTAATCACCAACAAGCAAACACAAGTGTTTGATGCGTATAACTTTGAATGCAACTACCCTCCAAACCTTAAAGGTAGAAAACTGTTGGAAATGGATATCCATTCTTGTACAGTCGACATGTGCTTCATCTGTTATATTTCCACGGCATGCACGGTCATAATGACCATAGCAGTCTCCTTCACCCACCATTTCCTGCAATGGCATCTGGTCTACGCGTACTACCTCATGCTGGCGTTCTCCTACAACTCAAAGCAGAAGGACAAGCGTGCTCATCAGTACGACGCCTTCGTCTCCTACAACGCAAACGACGAGGGCTGGGTGCTGGGGGAGCTGCTGCCCAAGCTGGAGGACGAGCAGGGCTGGAGACTGTGTCTGCACCACCGAGACTTCCAGCCAGGTGAGGATCCCTATACTGAACAGCCTCTTCACATCTTACACCTCTATCAGCATACGTGCTAGCATAAAAGTTGTCCTTTGATGCTCGATTAGGGGTTTAAATATCACATAAAAAATATAATTTGTCCTAGAACTGGGTTTAACTCTATTTACTGGATGGATCCATGTTAATGCAATCATGTTAATGCATTGACACTGACCAATGGTTTTCAGGAAAGCTCATCATGGACAACATTACAGACGCCATCTATGGCAGCCGGAAGACCATCTGTGTGGTCAGTCGCGATTACCTGGAGAGTGAATGGTGCTCCAGAGAGATCCAGGTAGCCAGGTAAGAACACCTGCCTTTACAGAATAAGATAATTGACTGAATGAGCTTTACATCTTTTAATGCCCAATTTGTGATCAGAATATTATGTCATGTCATATGTCATGTAGAATAGGTGTACAAAAGGCATAGACGAATCAATGTAGTGTAAGTAAGTAAGTTAGTGTAAAGTGAAACATTTCCATTTCCCCAGCTTCCGTCTGTTTGACGAGCAGAAGGACGTGCTGATCCTGGTGTTCCTGGAGGACATTCCCATGCAGCAGCTGTCTCCGTACTACCGCATGAGGAGGCTCCTGAAGAGACAAACGTACCTGAGCTGGTCCCGCGCAGACGCACACCCAGACCTGTTCTGGGAGAAGCTCCGGCAGGCCCTGGAGACCCGAGAGCACCCAATGGGTGAGCATCTACGGCTCACTGTGGAGGACAGACCCCCAGGAGAGAGACCAGACCAGTAAAAGGCTTAGAAATGCTGGGGGGAGGGGGGGGAGACCTGAGACTCATTGGCCAATTCTTCACATGGGAATGAAACAGATATCAGATACTTATGGTTTATGCTACAGCGATTTGAAGACTTAAGGCCCTGACACACCAAACCAACTTCAAAGAACTAGCCTAAAACATTGAGTGGTAACGGCGCAGCGATGCACGGCACGGTTTGGAGCAGTGCTTGAAGTTATAGCGCGGCGTCGGTGTTTAAGCTCTCATTGGAAACACGACCCACGTATGTTCAAATGAAGACACACTGCTTTGAATGTTTGGGGGTACTTTAAATGATCATTCAACTAAAAAGGTGGTTTGTACATTGTACATAATTTCAACTAAATTGCACTGCAGCATTAGCGCTATTCACGAGCATGCGAAGAAATGCACTATTGTAGACGACTGAACAGCAGATAGGATTTTTATTTTGGGGTCGAGCTTTTTGATATAGGAGGAGGAGTGTGAATAGTTGGTTCGTGGGGAAGAGATGTTGAGGTGCTGGTGGTAGAAAGAAAAAAAAGGACCACCTATGTGATTAAAGTGAGTGAATCTTTTAAAAATAATGTACACATATGGATAGTGCGTGGCAAAGGACATGCCAATACTGCGACAGAGCGGCAAACAAAGGGGTGCAAACAAACTTGCCACCGAATGAAAAAGTTAGTAGAAAATGTTAGTCTTTAGCACTGCCGGGACAGCGACTACTCATCATCTGAGACTGGGAAGTTTCACTGGGTACTGTAAATACAACGTGAAACCTTTTTTAAACCAGATTATCCGAACAATACATACATGCACCGAACCCTGACTAGCGAACCAAACGGTTCAGATCTTTTACTTGAACCGTTCCATCCCTATAGACTACCATAGTTTCCTTTTTATTATTAAAGTTCCGGACAGACAGACATGGCAACAAGTTTATCCTCCATTTTTCTTGTTTACAGGGGTTACGAGTCCTGCCCCATCTTATATATTATTGGTTGCCTGAAGAGGAAAGGCAGTGATGACAACAGCGTCTTTCTTAAATCTTCAGATATTTTCTACTAGTAGCGCTGGGAGTGGCCGCACAAAACTCTGATCGCTCTGAAAAAAGAGGCGAGGTGCAGTGTTTCTTTTCTGAAGGCGGCCACATACGCTCCCTCCTCATTAGAAACAATTGAAAACAGACACTAGCGCTAAAAAAAAGAAAGTTATTTGGACACAGGACCATATTTTCCTATCCATTGTTACTACTGCAGAAATGTGCCGCAACAAAGTGAAATACTACACAAAAAGGTTCAATAGGATCTGGGATGTGATGCACTTCACCATTTCACCAATAGACAGATTTCAAAGTGTTTGACGCCATACTTCATCTTTCACAGTGACCACAAACTGGGTCAGCACCAGGTAACTGTAAAAGAAGTCTCTGTTAAAGGTTTTAAATCAACAGTGTGTAGACTGGACACTGTAGAAATACACTTATTAAATTCCCCTTCTGTAAGCTTCCCCCACTCTCGCAAATTTGTTTCTTTTTGGTAGAATATCTCTGTAAGGCGAGCCTCGCGCCAGAAGTTCTGCTATAACGTAAGAGTAGGAGTGCTGGATCCAAGATTAGTCCTAAGAGCACACACACATACACTCACTGGTTGTTTTTTTGTCACAGTTCAGAACTTCCAATATTTCAAGAGTAAAATTGCGTGAAGTTGTAATTTCCCTTCTGGCCTACATTCTTTAAGACTCTGTTTCATCTTCGTTTTGCTCTGATGACTAATTTCCTTTCTTTTGTGGAAACTCCATTTTATCATCATTCTATTCCCTAATGTTCTGTTATTAATAAAGAAGTCGAGTCCATCTTATTGTATAGCTCTTAAACACATTTAGTCACATTTAGTGTCAAAATGGGGTTTTACAGACCAAATACTGTGAACCCCCTGAGCAACATGAGTTGCAGAATTGGAAACATGACATAGTATTTTAATTGTCATTGTGTAATTTTTTAAGAAGAACTGTGGCTACCAATAATCTTCATTATTGCACGTTTGTTTCTTTGTCCTACTTCCGTTAGCAGTATATTTATTATTTATTTAAATACATAAAATAATGTTTTTCATGTATTTAGTAGGCCCATTGTATTTTCTGGCTGCTGTTTGCTTTTGTTACCTTACATGGTAACACTTAACAATAAGAATACATTAATGAACCATTATTTTACACAAGTTAATGCAGTAATGAGCATTAATGTAGGGGTTAGTGTAAGTAGTGTGAATAATTAAATAACGTATAAATGAATACCTTATAACATGAACACCATCACCGTAGTGTACATGAACACTTTGGTAAATTATTTCTAGACCATTGGTTAACTACAGTTAGTTAATAACTATGACTGCATTAACTGATGTTTATTAATGGTGAATTAATGTACCTGCGTTGTAAAGTGTTATCCTTTACATTACTAATAAAGTTACTTTAGCTTTAAATTCATCACATTATTTTATTATGGAGGAAATGTGTACTCAATTTGACATTAATAAAACATTTACATAATAAAATTTAATTAAACAACTGAGTCTTTAATCATTTAAATTTAAAAAAGTAACCCTCATGAGCTTATTGCATTGAATACTGTCTGCATATAGAGCTTACTCATTAAAGAAATGTATATTCTGTCTGTTCCCTTTAGACAATACCCCATTGTTTCATTCCCTTTCACTTCCTCATTTAGTCCCCAACGGAACAGACATTAAAAAAAAAACTTTAAAACCAGCTATTGTCTCTTACACATACTTTAGATGTGCTGTTCACGTCGAGAAAGAGACCACATCGAGAAACAAAGCTTGTTTGGGTGGGATTTGGATTTGTGGGTTTTCTGAAATGAAAAAAAAATAGGTAAGTGTTTGAAACTTCATATACCTTATGTGGGCAAAACAGTTTTTCACACTTTAGCTACAACCCATTATGCATGCATTATCTTTCTGCAATTAGGGAATGAACATATCAACGTTTTAATCATGTGTTTATTTTGGCCATTTATTTCACGGTTTGTCACGGTTTTCTTTTCCTTCTTTTTTTACCAAAGATCTCCTTGTTAGGAATGGGAATTATGGGAATGGGAATTACTTTTTACAGGACACCAGTGAAAAAAAAGAGGAGAGTGATATTTGGTTGCATCTTCAATATCAATATAACTTAGATGAAGAAGATGTTTATTTATTTTAATATTGAATTGAAATTGTTGGAACTGTAAAATGTAAAAACAGTCGTAGATCAAAGTGAAATAAGCATTTTGTGATGCTTGGTGAAGTTAGGTTCTGTCATGGAGAGTTCTAGCAGTTCCTCTCTTAGGTTCGATGGTTGAGGACAAGACAGAGGAAACATCTCTACAGATAAATGAGTTTATTCTGAAAATACAACGTAATGGCATAGCAACATGTGAACCTGAGGTCAGGGAGGGGAACCCTTTCCCAATTGGCTCTTGGTGGCTGACGCCGCCTGACTTGTCCAATGATTGTCCGTGGGAGAACTCCTGCCAGGGTTCGATTTGGTTTCTATGGACACTATCTGTACGCTATCTGGTAAGATGTGTGGCAGTTAGATACATGGTAAATTAATGAGGTATTTGTCCTTGAGCGTAAAACCTCAGTTTCTGCTCTATTCGCTTGTTGTTTTCACCTCTGGCAACCTTTGGTTTCACATCAATATATGATTACACATCAATATATGGTTACACAATAACAACTTGATATTGTGTAATAGCCCAGCTGAGTTCTTCATGCCATTATATTGCATTCTAATGATGGCAAGCAGGACAATATATTCCACCGTTCTTATTTGCTACAGCCCCTGTGTTGACTTTAGAACATATTTTAGTTGTGATGGAAATGGTCCTATGCACTTGACTCACACAGAACTGATTCCTGTAGCTGCTCTCTGTCCATTTGTCTTTAGAAAGTTGATTGTGCAACATGTAACATTTTTGGAGGTCCAATATCTATTGAATGCTTTGATAATTCTCACCCTCACCTGTAAGTCACCTTGGATAAAGTAGGCCTACTAGTGGACTAAATATAAAGTAGGCCTACTAGCGGACTAAATATAAAGTAGGCCTACTAGCGGACTAAATATAAAGTAGGCCTACTAGCTGACTAAATATAAAGTAGACCTACTAGCTGAATAAATATAAAGTAGGCCTACTAGCGGACTAAATATAAAGTAGACCTACTAGCGGACTAAATATAAAGTAGGCCTACTAGCTGACTAAATATAAAGTAGGCCTACTAGTGGACTAAATATAAAGTAGATCTACTAGCTGAATAAATATAAAGTAGGCCTACTAGCTGAATAAATATAAAGTAGGCCTACTAGCGGAATAAATATAAAGTAGGCCTACTAGCTGACTAAATATAAAGTAGGCCTACTAGTGGACTAAATATAAAGTAGGCCTACTAGCTGACTAAATATAAAGTAGACCTACTAGCTGACTAAATATAAAGTAGGCCTACTAGCTGAATAAATATAAAGTAGGCCTACTAGCTGACTAAATATAAAGTAGGCCTACTAGCTGACTAAATATAAAGTAGCCCTACTAGCTGAATAAATATAAAGTAGACCTACTAGCTGACTAAATATAAAGTAGACCTACTAGCTGACTAAATATAAAGTAGGCCTACTAGCTGACTAAATATAAAGTAGGCCTACTAGCTGAATAAATATAAAGTAGACCTACTAGCTGACTAAATATAAAGTAGCCCTACTAGCTGATTAAATATAAAGTAGGCCTACCAGCTGAATAAATATATATATGTTAAGTAAACCTACTAACTGACTAAATATTACTTTAAAGTAGGCCCACAAACTGACTAAATATAAAGTAGGTCTACTTACTGACGAAATATAAATGTAAGCTAACCTACCGGATCAATGGGTACATTACCTCAGCACGGTAGAATTTGGCCATGGTGATGATGTGAAACCTGCCTTGGCCTTTAGATATGACATGTTTGTGTGGGAATTTCGGTTTGTGCTTTTAAAATGATGAGGACTTGGATTTTCTGAAATGGGAATGAAGGGTGTTCAAACATATATTATGTTTGCTCACGCATATAAATATTTTTATAGTAGGACAATTATGTTCATGTTTAGTGATGTGTTTAAGTTTGTAGGTTTATGTTTATATATAAGAAGTATATGTTTTCATGAAAACTTAAAGCATAAGGATGCTGTGCCTCAATTACAGTATTTCGATAACAGATTGTAATGACCCTGTCTGTGTATCTTTGTGTCTGTTTGACAGTGTTTTTGGATTGGCAATTTTTACGTGATGGATCCCTCGTCCTGGAAGATATTTACTAACGGAACCAAAGATCCACTTTGTAGGCATGGAAATCTTTTGTCTTGAAAATTAACAGCATTCACACGTTTTTTTGGGTGCTGGAAAGAAAAAGGAAATTGCGATGTCTTTAAGGGGAATTTGTTTCTATTCATCGGGAATATTATATTTCTTTTTGAATTTGAATAGTTTTATTTGTCCAACTGCTGGTTATGTGCTGAAGAACTGCCAGATCACACGGAACACACAGGCCATCTGTAAGCCGTTTGGTAGACATTTGAATTCATTTCCAAATGACATTCCAGCAAGAGTGACGACTATGGACCTGTCTGGAAACAAAATTTCAAAACTGAATAAAACAGATTTGGAAAACGTACCAAATCTGTTACGCTTAGACCTGAGACACAACTTGATCTCCGAGATTAAATCTGGTACTTTTGTGTGTCAAATCTCTCTACAAGTGTTGAATTTAAACCACAATAGGCTTGGAAAACTACAGGAGGGTATGTTTGATGGCTTAGTCAATCTCACAGAATTGCGACTGACTTCCAATAAAATCCAAACAGTAGCACCGGCCGCTTTCAAGTCTCTGACCAAGCTTACGTTTTTGGACCTAAGCCATAACAAACTGCGCCACTTAACAAACATCTTACAACATACACCGCATTTACAAACCCTCTACATTACAGCAAACAAAATTACACATTTTCATTCATATGAGCTGTCAAATAAGTCTACAGAACTTGTTACACTTGATTTGTCTCTAAATCAGCTTATGGTCTTTAGGCTCACTGCAGATATCTTTCCCAACCTCACAAGGTTGGACCTTGAGGATCATGGTAAAAAGAATCATATCGTCTGGGAGGTGAATGACACATCATACCTTAGTGCCGTGTCTAAACTAGATATTAGTGGGGTTTGCTCCTCATCACATGGACTGCAGGAAGTTCTAGAGACATTTAACTCCTCACTGATGTATCTGAGGTTAAACAATATGAATGACAACCTGGAAGTTCTCATCAATATTTCCTGCAAAATCCCATCGCTGACCTCTCTTAAAGTCAGCAATAATAACATCATAGTTATTAGATCAGACATGCTGCACTTGTGTACTAATCTGAAAGAGTTGGACTTGGGGCACAATAAGATAACTGACATCTCAGACAATTCATTTCAATCTCTTAGGCAGCTTAACATTTTAATCATGAAGTTAAACCGTCTCACATCGGTCCCTTGTGCCGTCAGGAATGTATCAACACTCTTAAAACTGGATCTCAGCTTCAATAACATCAGTGTGCTTGGCTGTGATGATTTTGCCAATATGACACGTCTCAGAATTCTCCATTTAAACAATAATCACCTCTCGGTTCTAAAGAATTGTGTTTTCAGAGATTTGGTCAATTTAAAGCACTTGGAGTTGCAAAACAGCAGCATTACCAAGTTAAACAGCGCCTTCAAAAACAACATGCCAAATCTCCAAGTGCTTTATTTGTTTAACAATCAACTGACTGACCTAGGTCATGGAGAATTTGAAGCTCTGAAATCCCTCCAGAATCTGTCATTACTGGGGAATAAATTAAACACACTTCAAAGTGGGGCTTTTAATGGACTATCCAATCTTACTTATCTTACACTTGAATCCAATGAACTTAAAATAAATAAAATTACAAACCATGATTTTGGTGACTTGAAGGCTTTAAAGACGTTGAATTTGATGAACAATCAAATGAAATATATATCGGATAAGCCCATTGCTTATCCACCATTTTCTGCGCTTTCACAACTAGATACTTTGCTTCTTTCAAGTCAACATGGTCGACTTGGGTTCTACTTCCCTCAAAACCTCCTACAAGGCCTGACAAATCTGTCAGTGCTTAATATCAGGAGTTCCGAACTTACATCCCTGCACCCACACACCTTCAAATACACTCCTAATTTGAATGTGCTTTATTTGAGTACAAATGATTTCACAGACATTCCCGACAATTTGTTTTCCCCGATTCAAAAACTAAAAAGTCTTTACATTTCACGGACACACCTGAGGTCTCTAGATTTTCTGCTCCATGCTAACCTCAAAGAGCTGGAGTTCTTGCAGGTGAGGAAGAATGCCTTTTCTGTGATTAGAGAGCCGGTGATGCTGTCTCTGCCAGCACTTGTATACTTGGATATGCAAGGTAATAGCTTCACCTGTAACTGTGACAACGCGTGGTTCCTCCAATGGGTAATCACCAACAACCAAACGCAAGTGTCTGACGCGTACAACTTTGAATGCAACTACCCTCCAAACTTCAAAGGAAGAAAACTGTTGGACATTGACGTCCATTCTTGTACTGTCGACATGGAGTTCATCTGTTATATTTCCACTGCATGCGCGGTCATAATGACCATAGCAGTCTCCTTCACCCACCATTTCCTGCAATGGCATCTGGTCTACGCGTACTACCTCATGCTGGCGTTCCTCTACAACTCAAAGCACAGGAACAAGCGTGCTCATCAGTACGACGCCTTCGTCTCCTACAACGCAAACGACGAGGGCTGGGTGCTGGGGGAGCTGCTGCCCAAGCTGGAGGACGAGCAGGGCTGGAGACTGTGTCTGCACCACCGAGACTTCCAGCCAGGTGAGGATCCCTATACTGAACAGCCTCTTCATGACCATTAGCATACATGCCAGTGGACATGCTAGTAGACATGCTAAGGCCAGGTGTCCAAATATTGCAGAAAGTGCTTTTCTTCACTCTATCTGTAAGAGAGAAAGAGGGTTTTACAGCCATCTACTGGATGGATCCATGTTAAAGGAAAAAATGATTTCTAAAACCCATGTATTGTACTTAATCTTGAACAACAAAAGTGTCCATAACTTTTAGCCATCATTGCTTTAGACTTTGCCAACAATCTGTAAGCCCTCTTTCTCAGGCTTCTAGATAGCTATGATTTTTATTGAACTAAATTCTCAAAATTCGACCCCCTGATGGAGCACCACCCAGTTAGCTGGGTAATGGGCATCGCAGCTAAGATCAGCGGAGAGGCTGGTTTTGCTGTTACTTACTATCCGTCATTGTGTATTTCATGTATAAATACAAAACTCACTGAATTGCAATATCATGATAACCCTCGACATCCCTTTGACTGCCAATAGAAATCATGTCTTAATGTGTAATAATAAATGCTGGTATTTTTATTACAATGCAACACACCTTTCATTTGTATGTGTACAATCAGCATAATATATTAAATGCATTATATAAATACAGATTGTAAAACCTATGTAATTTAGTTGAACAACTGAGTCTGGAAAAACAATCATGTCCACATATACACCATCAGTGTAGCTCGGACACAACTCTTAGTAGGAAAAATCATAAACCACCAAGTCTCCTTCATATGTCAAATCTGTTAGCTGATGAGATATGTCACCTGCACCAGCTGCTGTCAATATTTCTAACACAGAGTCATTCGAATCACAATACATAGCCACAATAGATAGCTTTCGCTATAGATTGTTTTTTTAAAAATACTTTCCATTTGTTAAACCATTATCGATAGAAATTGTACTTTAATTATTCCTCTAATGTATTGTCACTGACCAATGCTTTTCAGGCAAACCCATCATGGAAAACATAACAGACGCCATCTATGGCAGCCGGAAGACCATCTGTGTGGTCAGTCGCGATTACCTGGAGAGTGAATGGTGCTCCAGAGAGATCCAGGTAGCCAGGTAAGAACCCCAAGTTTACATGCATCCATCGCTCCTAATGACCAGAATATGGTTGTTCGTTCAATCAGCTTCACATGTGTACTTGTGCTCTTATTGCACGACCCTCATCCATCCCCCCTCCTAATGTAAAGTGCAAAGGACTAAAGCCTAAGTTAAACTTTTGTGGTGGCATGTATGAAAAGATTGTGCAGACATGCTGTAACGCTCTACCCACTAAGCCAGAAGCTTGCAACCTGCAAACGCGGCTGGTGTTAATTGCCTTCTTAAGTAAAAGCTGCTGTGGGTACGATTTAAGAGCTGTTATTTTGGTGTAATTTGTAAGAAATGGCCTAGCCATTCAGCCGTCAGCTATTAGTCAGTGAAATGCGCTGTGAGAATATCTGTATGGAGTTGACTGCGACCTGCCTCCGTATGAGCTTATTTAGATGTTAGACCACTGCAAGCTAGTGTTGGATTGGATTTTCCAACTTCGATGCAATCCCTTGAAAAATATAGATATTCGATACCATTTTCAATACCACAGGGAAGAATTGACACAACATTGAGGACATAACATTTTAGAGTTTTCTTAAAAGATAAATATAATAAGGCTTTAACATGATTACACGGTACAACAGCAGAATGACTGTAGTAAACACAATAATTAAAACTTTTTTACATTAATGAAATAATATTCTTGAGGTATACAATATTCACTTGTTCAAAAGCCTCTGAGATTGTCACATTCAAAAGGCACTAAAGTGCAAGTAAAAAGAAAAGCAGTGCAATGTTATGCCTTTTCAAGCAACAAATGAGTACAAACATTCTAATGGGAGATTTTCTGCTAGGAACACCAGCATGTCAATGTGCTCCTCTGTAAATCGTTCCCTTCTTGGACTGCAAATGAGCCCTGATGTACTAAATACATGTTCTGAAGCTGAGCTTTGGGTCCTCTTCTGCACTGATTTCAGGCATCTTCTCACAGTTTTGAGTTCTGCAGCTGCGTCTGCATTCTCTTCTGATGCATCCTCTCCATGTTCACTCTTTTTCCCCCTGCTTGCTTGTTAACAGTCCCTTCAGATCTGTTTTAGTATTCTTTGCTCATTGCTTGGCATTTGGAGAGGGTGTTTGCCGACTTTAGCCTCCTATTTCCGTTACATGGACAAGGTAAAGATATAAGGTGAGACAAGGTAAATAGATAAGGTAAAACAGCTTACATGTATGAAAAAACTACCCGTTTCCATTTCCCCAGCTTCCGTCTGTTTGACGAGCAGAAGGACGTGCTGATCCTGGTGTTCCTGGAGGACATTCCCATGCAGCAGCTGTCTCCGTACTACCGCATGAGGAGGCTCCTGAAGAGACAAACGTACCTGAGCTGGTCCCGCGCAGACGCACACCCAGACCTGTTCTGGGAGAAGCTCCGGCAGGCCCTGGAGACCCGAGAGCACCCCATGGGTGAGCATCTACAGCTCACCGTGGTGGACAGACCCCCCAGAGAGAGACCAGACCAGTAAAAGGCTTAATGTGTCTAGTGGGATCGATGGTCTTTTGGAAAGGTTTAGGGTTCAAACCCCAATGACCACATTCTACCTATAGGCAATGCTAAGCTAGATAACCCCTACCTGAGCCTTAATGACCTGTCTCTGAATTCACTGTAAGTCGCATTGGATGAAAGAGAGTGTTAAAGAACTAAATCAACTAAATGTTGGGTCACAATATTGACGACAAAAACTGCATCTTAACTTTCTGTACAAGGCAGTGGATCTGATCAAGGCAGAGGATCTGGTAGTCACAATGTCGTTGTGAGGAATGTTGTGACTACCAAATCCTTTGCCTTGCACTTATTGGACCAAGCAAATACTCAAAGGGATGGACAACAGAAATCGGTCAAGGTGTGCATTAGGCATCCAAAAATGATGTTCCTCAAGATCCATTGCAATCTCACTTAATTTCAGTCAATCAATTTCCTCATATTCTTCCAAGCTGATTTTATCGGTCGAGTCTATTTTCCAAGCCAAGCAGGTGACCAAATACTGTACACTCATGTGGCCAAGGCACTTACCTGAGTGATCAATTACCATACAGTAACACAACGGCGATGGTGCAGCTGAATGAGGCTTTGGCGCGTCGGACTTGAGGAAGTACAAAATACAAGAAACAGCAAGGGGAACCGGGATTCAGACCCCACCCCTTCCTTCCCGACTCTTTCCCAGTTTATTAGCTGACTTTGAGATGTATATTCATATATGTTTTGACATTTTCCTACCAAGATAATCACTAGATGTGTTGTCATCCCTCTGTGATATTTTATGTTTTTAGATTCTGCTATCCATCATTGTGAACTTGATTATATGCAAAAGGATACATGAGTATTTCTAAGCCTTCTGTAAAAATTGCTTTGTGGTGCACCATATAGGGCTCCCATGTGTACACCATGGATCATAGTTCCCATCAGAGACATGTAAACATAAACTGCTTCGACCCATTGCCACGATGCATCAATGTTGCTGCCATATTGGAGAGGCCAAGACTGGTCTGCAAACAAATACAAGTATGGGAGGAGCTGTGTTTTTTCTAGATAATAGCACTATAACGTTGAAATTTTTCAACTGATTCATAGTTATCATATTATATATATTTCTTACTCCACGTAGCTCATTAACCCTTGAATAAAACGATTTTTATTCGGTTGAGAAATGTCAACGTTACAGTGCTTTCTATCCAGAGAAACCGCAGCTCCCAGGTTTACTTGTGTTATTTTACAGGCCAGTCTTGACCTCTCCAATATGGCGGTGACGTTACCGTATAATCCAAAGGCCAATGTGTCTATGTATATATGTCTATGGTTTCCATTCAATTAGCTTTGGGGAATGTTCAGTGTGCACTTTCTTCTTTCTATTGAACTTGTTTTCTTTTTCATTGATTGATTTAGAATGAATAGTTTGCATAATAATGAAGTTGAACTATTTTGAGATAATGTGAAATTAATGAATATGTGTTTGCACACTCAATAACAGCTTACGATTCATATTCAGTTGTTGTTTTCTTTCAATATTTAATTATATTAGTAAAGGATTTATTAAAAAATAAAAATTCTTGTTCACAGAACAAAGTAAAGGTTAACATGGGCACAACATTTATTGTGTTTTAGGTGGAAAAAACGTAACTGATATAAATTGTCATGAATTCTAAGTCTCTAAATTAGTTAACCCCCACAGAAAATACACTATTAAACCACATACCAAGATCTATGAGAATCTGTACATTTTCAGTTTCTTGTTGCCAGCTTATGGTTCACAGCATAAGTTGGACATTTACAATTTGATCGTTCCACAGATAAAACAAGTTTCTCCATAAAGTCCAGAACATTTTGTTTAGTCTTTCCATTGTACCACACTTACTTAATTTAACTTTGGCATCTTTGTTGCTCAATATCTCCTCACTAGTGTAAAGTTACACAAAATATAACCAAGGGAACCCTATGAGAACAATAGAAAAAGCTATTCAAAATCATACAATTATCATACAACAATTTTCAGTCCTGAGGAAGTCAGGAATGCTTTCCGACCCGGCTTGTCCTCTTGTTACTGCGAAGAAACAGAATATGTTACTCTAGCTGAGCAGGTGTGTTACCTCAGCACATTACAGTTAAGCCTCTGGGGATTTGAGCCTCAGAGGTCAAATCCTGTGCAAATATATTAACACACATGGGAACCAGGGGTGCCAGATGCTGAAGATCTAACATCCTACTTGGACTCCAGCATTATCATTTTTCAGACTGTTTCATATACAAATGTATGTGAGTGCAAATGTGTATTCTCATTATGATTTCTGTCTTCATTTACAGTCCTATATAATAATGAATATATAAAAATGTTCACTTTCCTCAGATCCATACCATTTTGCTTTAATGGAAAAACAAAACTGCTATGGCATGTCAACATTATTGTGAGGACAGGTTCGTACAAATATGATAGTAATCATGTGGCGGCAACACTGTGCTGGATCAGTACTCACTCCAAACAACGCATGACGTGATTGGTCCACTTTCTGGACGGATCAGCACACACAAATTTCTTTGCAGGTTTGTGACCGTGGAAACTGAGAGGGATGAGTAGAGGGCAGGGAATAGAATGAGGAGGGAAGCAAACACATTCCATCAAACCATCCCACTTCTGAAACCAGACTGTTGGGATGTCAACTCCATCACAAATGAGGACAGCTTCCTCGAATCACTTTGCACCATACCATGAGCACAACGCAGTCTACGTACAATTTGTAAAGCAGTTCCTGCAATGTTTAATACACTGTATTCTGAATTAAGGTAACATAGCCTATTTCTTGAAATCGAAATACGTTTTTGTATATTCTGTACATTTACAGGCTAACATTTAATATATGGATGGCTTTATTCTACATTTAAGCAAATCTTAAGCTATCTTTTGCAGTGCTTTTAAACAATACAATACTACAGTATAACTCAATACACTGAGGCTTTTACTTTGAAGGTCAATGTGGGCGTACTCACATCACAGCTGGGATGTCACAAGACCCGTGGATGTTCTGCAGGGAATAGTGGTCCAGATCTTTACACCGCAACCGCTGGTTGGAGTACCTTAGGCAGCAGCTTGCTACACGCACACACACACACACACACACACACACACACACACACACACACACACACACACACACACACACACACACACACACACACACAGTTGAATAATGGAACACACAACATACATTCAAAGCAAAAATCAATACAATGACACACACAAACACACACAGAACCAAGCATGAAAATAATTACGGAACACACACTTACAATACACTTCAATACAATAACAGACCCCAACACGCACACGCACACACACACACACACACACACACACACACACACACACACACACATACGCACACACACACACACCACTGCCAGGTGCTTACCTGATTCTGTGCCAACCAGGAACACCGTGAGGAAAAGGAGACTGCAGCAAACAGCCGCCAGGATCGTCGTCATGGTAACGGTTTGGTGGGCAGAGGGGGTAACTGATGCTGACGCTGGGAATGTTGCCGCGGCGATGTGTGTTGCTGTGTAGCTGAGCGAGTGAGTTGAGTCCACCTGCAGTTCAGTGTTCCTCTGTGAGTGTGTCCAAAAGCGGCTCCTTTCCTTAAGTAAGCCTAGGTGTGTGTGGGACTTTCCCCTCGGATAATGACAAAGTGGGAGAGAGAGATAGAGAGAGATAGAGATAGAGAGCGAGAGCGAGAGAGAGAGTGAGTGGGTGTTATAATCACTGCCAAGCACATTGTGATGTGTCACAATCAGCCAACATTGGCCAGGTGTGTAGGTGCTGTGTGTGTGTGTGTGTGTCGCTCTGAGTTTATGTGTGTGTGTGTGTGTGTGTGTGTGTAGCTGTGAGTTATGGGTGTGTGTGTGTGTGTGTGTGTGTAGCTCTGAGTTAATGTGTGTGTGTGTGTGTGTGTGTAGCTGTGAGTTATGGGTGTGTGTGTGTGTGTGTGTGTGTGTAGCTCTGAGTTTGTGTGTGTGTGTGAGGTGTATGTAGCTCTGAGTTTATGTGTGTGTGTCTGTGTGTAGCTGTGTGTGTGTGTGCGTGTAGCTCTGAGTTTATGTGTGTGTGTGTGTGTGTGTGTGTGTGTGTGTGACTGAGTTTATGTGTGTGTGTGTGTGTGTGTGTGTGTGTGTGTGTGTGTGTGTGTGTGTGTAGCTGTAAGCTATGTGTGTGTATGTGGGGGGGGGGGGGGGGGCAGTAGTTTCATTTAATTCACTGTGCTTTCCAGTTCATTATTTACTTTAAGGGTGCATTTGTGTGAACATTATCTTTGCGTTTGTAATATGGGTGTGAGGGACATAAGTAAGGTTAGGAGCGTTTTGTATCTCCTTGTGAAAGGATTTAATTGCGTAATTTATACTGACAAGTTAATCATGCACTTGGCAAGAAACGCAGTGGAACAAGCTTTCATCATCAGTCTCGATTGTATCAGTGCCACCAGGCCAGAGAAACCCGCCTGTTCAGAACAGCATTGTGTAATCATTATGTTGTCATGTCGCCAACACGTTTATTCAAGCCAAGTAGTACAAGTCGTTAAGGTTAGGGCATGGTGCTCAAGGGGGCCTGGACAGGTACAGGCTGCTAACAGGTCATAATGATGGATTACGGGCTAGACATACAAATGGACATATAGGACAATAATACATTGTAATATTTTATGTAGTATATATATAATATTTATAATCTGCTATATATATAATAGTTAGTACTTCAGAACATTTGTTAGATTCAAGAGTTGTATTTATCAAACAGTAAAACACAGGGTAGTACTAGTTAGTACTGCAGCACTGGCAGGGTTAATGACCAGGCAGTATTGAAGTGTGAGGGTAGTAACACACAGGGTAGTACTAGTTAGTACTGCAGTATTGAAGTGTGAGGGTAGTAACACACAGGGTAGTACTAGTTAGTACTGCAGCACTGGCAGGGTTAATGACCAGGCAGTATTGAAGTGTGAGGGTAGTAACACACAGGGTAGTACTAGTTAGTACTGCAGTATTGAAGTGTGAGGGTAGTAACACACAGACGTGAAAAGCGCACAACTAAAATCGGAATGTCTCATTGTTCAATCAAAACGCAGAAATGTTCCAGGGATTAATGCTTAAATTACATAGCATTACTGTACTCCATTGATGTACATTGTTATTAATAAAAACGTTCTAATTTTGCATTAGTCGCAGAAATATTGTTTGGTTAAAAACAGTTTCGATGAACTGCAGACTTGGGGTAAGATTACATATCTGTATGTACAAAGACGGAGATAGTTCCTTCACTAATCCATGGACAATACGGTTTTACTACCAAGTATTCATTCCAGGAAATTGGCACGGCAGTTGGCATTCTGTGTTACCAGAGATGTTTCAAGTATCTTAGAAGAACAGGGGCGGAGGCGAAACCTATTGATTGATTGTATTATTGTTGTACTATTATATGCTTGCACTATTTTGTCTACTCTTATTTGACTTATCTTAGTTTTCTCTTATGTAAAGTATTTCTTATGTTGCACAGTTGATTTAAACATTTCATAGCCGTAAATTAGCCCGGTGCTCTGCTGACCTCTGAGTTCACATTCTGTATAGCTCTGCAGATCTGTCTTGCCTCGACATTGTGGAAATAATCTCCAATCAGCATTATGGGGAGGGAGTTTCTAGCATTGTGAGACCATGGTGATATGTACGTTTCGTAACAAACATCAGTTGGCCTTGCTGGGCAGCAAGTGATTTCCAAATATGGCCACGGCCTTGCGCTGTCACAGTGGTCACTTGGTCTCTTCACTCTTGCTCAATCCGGTTGAAAGTAAAGCAAAAGCATATTCTGCTCTGAGAATAACCTTCAGTGCAGATTTCTCTTGATATTTACCTTAACAGTCGATTGCTACCCTTTCTGAACAAGGGCGGCGCCTAAGGAAAGTGCAGTAATCAACATAGGAGTCAAAACTGTTTGCTACTTTATAGAGCAAAGACAGCAAGAGCTGACAGCAAGTGATGTAATAGGATTTGTTTTATCTCCAGTCGGATCAAAGGTCACAATTAGAAATGGCCTTGTTGGGTTTCCAATGCCTACGGCACCACACGCGCTTTGTCCTTCGCGGGAGGATATTTAGTAAGATAATTGTAATTCTGAACAGACTTTTGACATCCAAACCACTCAGCATTCGATTACTTAGATCCCACTTACTAAGAAAGGTTCCGTTTCACACCGAGCTCTGGGCCAGCGGGACGGGCCAGCGGGACGGGCCAGCGGGACGGGCCAGCGGGACGGGCCAGCGGGACGGGCCAGCGGGACGGGCCAGCGGGACGGGCCAGCGGGACGGGCCAGCGGGACGGGCCAGCGGGACGGGCCAGCGGGACGGGCCAGCGGGACGGGCCAGCGGGACGGGCCAGCGGGACGGGCCAGCGGGACGTGGATGCGGCCAGCGGGACGGGCCAGCGGGACGGGCCCGTGGATGTGGCCAGCGGGACGGGCCAGCGGGACGGGCCAGCGGGACGGGCCCGTGCCGGGATAACACAGAACATGCACGAGCTTGGGTGGGGTCGGCAGATAATCAGCACACATTGCTACGAGAAAGGCTCCCCATATATATATATATACATATATATATATATATGTATATATATATATATATATATATATATATATATATATATATATATATATATATATATATATATATATATATATATATATATATATATATATATACATACGCACATTGAGCAATCAGTGTGCACAGGTTAAACCAGCCACCACCACACACACTCAGGAAGAGCTCTCCGGCATGGCAGCATGGAGCGCCATCTGCATGCCTCATTCTCTGCAACCTTAACAATAAACCGGTTCAACATCACCCCCCTGTGTCCATTGGTTTGGAGGAGCCCGAGGAAAGTCACCTAGGTGGAGTGAGAAAAGCCACCTAGGTGGCGTGTAGTAGTGGACATTGCTACAATATTGCTATGTCATATTAGTTGATGTAAATATTTTGTTGTAGGACGTTATTGATAAGAGAATCAAGACCCTTGCCATAGCCGGTAATATATGTGGATGGCCTCACGAGGCTAGAGTTAATGACTTCTACTCAAAATGCACATACAACAAATGAACTTGAATATTGTCTCGAGACAAAGACGACAACAAAGGCTAAAGAATACAACAAAATCAGGCACAACTCGTACTAAAATGGCATCATGTTATGGCAGAATAGATTCCAGATAGCAATCTAATGCCTTTAAAATCCCACCCTGACTTTAAGGTGGTGATTTAAAGACCTAGGAAAGATGAAGCCTTGGGGCAATCATCTGTTAATTGGATCATTTATACCCTAACCCTATCAAACCTTTTTTGGATGTATTTCTAACCAATCCTTAAAGTGGCAGTGAATCCATTATCGCTTTGTTTGTTTTAAACGTCATAATTTGTCTTCTATGATATTCAACATAGTTATATATGCCATTTTGTCACTGTGGGAGTGTGTGTGGATGGTGGCTGGTTTAAGCAGCCTCACCTGGCCCGAGTCAGACTGATTGGAGTCTGGGGCTGGGTGAGGCTGCACACCTGCTGCACATTGAGCAATCAGTGTGCACAGGTTAAACCAGCCACCACCACACACACTCAGAGAGAGCTCTCCGGCATGGTTGCACCATCTGCATGCCTCATTCTATGCAGCCTTTACAATAAACTGGTTTTCAACATCACCACCCTGTGTCCATTGGTCTGGAGGAGCCTGAGGAAAGTCACCTAGGTGGAGTGAGAAAAGCCACCTAGGTGGCGTGTAGCTTGGACCTTTGCTACAGTCACTTTTACTAAAATAAGTGTCGTTTTGAGAAACAGGTTTGTGTGTGAATGTCTCCACCGACCACTTTGTGAACGTTGTACTCTGCTCTGAACTCCCATTTTCATGACGTTAAAGTGACATGGACAGTGAGGTGTGTCTGGCTGTGAGCAGCTCTGTCTCGGCAGCGGTCGATGTTGATGGCCATGTGCGAGAGGATTAAGCTTCTCGGACACTTGCAGTATAACGCCGTGGAGTGTGGCAGATTTCATGTGCAACATCACTCTTGAAATAGTTCTTTGTTGTGTTTTACTTGGCATGGGATTATCATTATCATCATGTTTCAACCAATCACACTATCATTTCAACCTAAATAAGACCCAACTTTTTTTTTTTACTCCAACATAAAAGTCAAAGAGAGGGATAATCTTTTATTGTAGATTTTAGAGCCACAAGAAATTGTGATGGAAACAAACAAGCAAGTACTTAAATAAACAACGATAAAAAATGGACAAATGCATGTGTGTGTCTGGGAGATATGAACATACACCATCATCATTGGTGAATGAATAACAATTTTATAAATAACAAAATCCATAGCTTCACTACATTGCGTGTGTGTGTGTGTGTGGTTACAATTGTGTGTGTGAGTGTGTATGTGTTAACGATATGGGTGTGAACATTGACATTTTCATTAACTCCCACGGTATTAAGTCTGTTACTGTGTAATCTTGTCTATCAATAAATAGCAATGCTTTTTCGACTTCTTAATATTACTCGGTAAACCGTTTACATTCTATTCCCCGAGTCAGAAAAAAATGTCCATCTGATTCAAACCAACAAGCCACTATTTGTGAATACTGAAACATTAGACAGCTGTAAAATGTCGTACAATTTTGACATCTGTCAGTAAAATCAAAAGGACAGGAACTGTGATATGGATTTGAAATAGTGCCCGCACTAAAGTATTTGGTCTGGTCAACATTGACTCTGCAGGGGACGCACACTCAGGAAAACCGGTGGAATAAACCTGTCACTTCTGTCACAGTCGTCATGGTGACGCCAAGTCTTATCTCAACGAGAAAATCAATGGTGTGGCTAAGGTGTTCCCACTCCCAGCGGAAAGGTGCTGGGTTCCCACCCCGGGTTCCCACCCCAGTGTCCCTCTGCAGTCCTAACCGTTGACCTGCTCCTTAAGGACACGTACCTGAACTCACTAAGACACTTAAGGAAAACGTCAAAGAACGACAGAAGCACGGTTGAAATGACCGCTGGGAGGCTAGTGGTGGTGTGTGTGTGTGTGTGTGTGTGTGTGTGTGTGTGTGTGTGTGTGTGTGTGTGTGTGTGTGTGTGTGTGTGTGTGTGTGTGTGTGGCGTGCGTGTGTGGCGTGTGTGGCGTGTGCGTGCGCGTGCGTGCGTGCGTGTGTGTGTGTGTGGCGTGTGCGTGCGTGCGTGCGTGCGTGTGTGTGTGTGGCGTGCGTGCGTGCGTGTGTGTGTGTGTGGCGTGTGGCGTGTGTGTGGTTTCCGTGAAAGGAGTGTTGGAGAAAGAATAAAAACAACAACAAAACAAACAAAAAAACCCACGGCAGATAAGATTCCCCGTCAGGCGTCGTTGTCGTCACCCCTCGTCCGCTCTCTCTCTCTGTGCCTCTGGATCGCCCGCCAGACGCGACACAGCACGCCGCCGCTGGAAGGGAAGCACAAGGGGCGTGGGATTAAACGCGGCGCCGCCGGGGCGCTGGTCCCCGTGTCGCTCAGCGGCATCACAACGGCATAATGTACGAGGGGTTACCGTAGACGCAGGGCGCGCAGGTCGTCCCGGGACACGTCGCGGAGAACGTTGCTTAGCGTGTAGTCCTCGGTCACAAACTACAGAGAACACAGAGAGCTATCACTACCCCTCGTGCCTTTAGCGGAGCCTTTCTCACACCGTGTTCGGGGCCCGGCGCCGGGCGGTTGAGCAGTGCTTACTGAGTAGCGTCCCCCAAATGATTGACATTACTGTATGTGCGTATTGGCTGTCTAAACCGGCACTTCGCGTCTGTCGATAAGTGCGCCAAACGCTCATTGACGCATCAGAGCACATCATTTGCTGTCCACAAAACGCTCTGAAAACGGATGAACCAACCAAGCTGACACCCATTTAATTCAGAAAATGTACGTTCATTTGGCAATTGAAGTTCTGTGTGTATGCCAGTGTTTTTGTGTAGCTCTTAGGGGCCCCAGAGCCTGAGGGCCAAGCAGCACTGGGCCCTGCTTTTTGAGAAGGGCTCCTTAAGCAGACGCTTTCATCCAAAGCGACTTAGTCTACGAAGATCATGTTCAGTCATTGAGTTAAATGGTGAGGAATATTGCTCAAGGATGCCTTCTGTGGAAATGGGGTTCGAACCCAGCACATTTCAACCTGGAGTCAAACCCCCTATGCGCCAAACGAAGTCCTAAACGAAGTGTCAGAGTTGAGCTTTGTGCAAGCGCTGTGTCAGTCAACACAGTGATGGAGACAACAAACCTTGTCTACGGTGTCAGGGTCCGCCCCCTGCTCTTTCAGCCAATCGGTGAGCTGCTTGTCGGGTTCATGGTCGGCGGGGATGTGAAAGATGGAAGGGGGCGGGAGATCTATAAACAAGAGGTTTTAGTACAGTTTTAGTAAAATGTCCAGAAATTACAATGTAACCGAGCCAATCACGGAGAGCTTCAAAGTTGATGACGTAAAATACTAGCCTGGGAATCAGACAAATTTCGCGCGCTCATGTTTTATTTGCTCTGCAGATAGGTCTGGCCTCGCTCCCATTCAAAAATGTTTCTGCCCGGTGCGAAATAGACCGACCAATCACAACCATTTATCTAACATGAGGCGGGATGAATGCGATGAGGTATTTCATCAACAACAGAGATGGCTGCCGCTGATGTAGAACGATCTGCTGATTCCGCTATCGAGACAGTATTAAACTAACTGGACGGTATATTTTCACTACAAGAAGACCAGACGACTGCACTTTAAAGCTTCTGTTGAGAAGAAATATGTAATTCCTTCGTCGCTCAGTCCTGCGTCACCGGTTGCGTTGCTGTGATTGGTTGTAAACCCGCCCAATTGCGTCCAGAGGCATTTTGGTCTGCGCCCGTTGGTGACGCCATTTGAAAATCAAAAATGAACTGAGAGGTTCCAGACCAATTGCAATTTGCAATTGGTCTGGCGATGCCAGGCTGGTAAAATACAGCCGCTGGGAAAGCAGCACTTGTTTCTCCCAAGGCAACGAGCGGTAACCTTAGCATTAGCAGAGTAAGCACAGCTTTAAGTGCAGTCTTTGCAGAAATAGACTCAATAACAGCCATTAAACAGCAACAAGAGTGGCACTGGTGGAGTTTCTCGTCGGAAAATACGTTATTTAAATAGTTTTTTCCCCACTCATCTTTACGATCTCTTTTTTTATAGTATGGTTTCATTTTGTACGATTACGATTCAGCTTTTCTCGCGACTTGGGTTTTAACATAATTTGGACGTCGAGGCGGGTTAAAGGGAAGGGGGCAACCTTATTGGTCACTCGGACAAACGCATCATCGGTATGCGCCATGCTTTTCTCTCTGAACGAAGGCATGCGCATCTTCATCAGGCACTACCTACTACGGAATACCAATGGCGGTAAGGATTAACA
This sequence comes from Lota lota, assembly GCA_026745465.1. Lineage (NCBI taxonomy): Eukaryota > Metazoa > Chordata > Actinopteri > Gadiformes > Lotidae > Lota > Lota lota. Next base: position 213,140 of record JACYXH010000614.1, on the reverse strand, counting down.
CACAGGGACCTTGTAGAGGGGAACAGTGAAAAACTGAACACCACCAGAAGTTGAAATAAGCTCGCAAGGCTTATCCGCTTGACGATTCATTTCTAGACTGGTCCATCCTCCATCCACCCATCCACACATCCATCCACTCATCCTCCATGCATCCACCCCTCTACCCAGGGTGAGTGATGGGTTATCTGGGTACCTGTAGGCCGGTGTCTGACCCTGGCCAGCTCCAGGTCCTGGGATCTCTGCTGTAGCGTGGCCTTCAAGACCTGCTGGTACTCCTTCTCCTTCAGCAGCAGTTCCTCCAGCAGCCTGCAGGGGTGGGTCATTTGTCATTTCTGTATGTTCTGTATATATACCTTGGTGTGTGTGTGTGTGTGTGTGTGTGTGTGTGTGTGTGTGTGTGTGTGTGTGTGTGTGTGTGTGTGTGTGTGTGTGTGTGTGTGTGTGTGTGTGTGTGTGTGTGTGTGTGTGTGTGTGTGTGTGTGTGTGTGTGTGTGTGTGTTTGCCTGTTGGTCTCTTGTTTAAGCCGTCCCAGCTGGGCGCCTAGTGGGTGGTTTGGCCGCTGAGGCTCATGGGAGTGGGCGGCGGCCAGGGTGCTCGCCCCCCCAGAGGCCGTGCGGTCAGGGGTCGTGCCAGGGTCATCGGTGGGAGGGGCCAAAACATGCCCAAACTCCGCCTCCTCCACGTCCACCTCGTCCTCCTTCTCCGCCCCCTCGCTCTCGGACGCCGGGCCGAAGTGCGTGTGCAGCTCTGGGCGGGAACACCGGCGGAGGTCAAAGGTCAGGAATGTTTTGGGTTCAGAGTTCAGTAGATCAGGAAGGTGCGCTCTGCCTATACTGTTAATGTAAGCCTTGGCATGTCACATTCATACCCAAAATGCCAACACAAAATATTCAATTAAAAAACATTTTTAATTACTTTTCTGTAAATAAATAGCTAACTAACTAAGTATCTACCTAACGAGATAACTAGCTACCCACCTACCTTCCTATCTAAGTACGGTTCGGTATTTTAATACTCATCTATCTTATCTTAGGCACTTGCCTAGTTGGTTCAGTCTGAAGAGGAAGAGGATGATGATGGTGACATTAAGGAATCACATTCCTCATTGTTTCCTGCTCTGGGGTTTGAGCAGTTGACAGGTTTATCTTGTTGCCCAACAAGGCGCCACAGCAGAAACGTTCCCTGGCGAAAGCCAACTGTGGGGGTGTTTGTGTATTTCTCATACACCCACACACATACGGGTCACCTTAGGTCACCTACCCTCTCAACTAGATGATGATCCTATGATCCTAATTATTTTGTTTAAGTTTGGTATTGCACATCCTTTAGTGCCATTACAGCCTGTCCAATATGTTTTTGTCTTTGTTAGATAGACTATTTTATTAAAGGACATGTACATGGTATTCTCATTTATTTTAATGAGTTGTTTTTTTTATTACAGCCTAGGTCTATGCCAATGTTATGTTCACATTCAAACATACACATTCCTCTTTATTTTGCCTTTGTAATAGTTCAGCCGGTCTGTGTTTTTGCCTAAATTAAGAAAGCCTTTCATGTTGTAAAGTCAGACATTGACTATGCATTTTGTTGTTTGGTTCAATAATCCAAATGCATTACCAAGCTGCACTCACAAGCATGCTGACACCAGTTGATACTAGCGGGATGGGAAAAGGACGCCAGTGGAATGTTCATCCGTCTACAAAACCTACCCTCCTACCACATACACAACTACACACCAACCTACCCTCCTACCACATACACAACTACACACCAACCTACCCTCCAACCACATACACAACTACACACCAACCTACCCTCCTACCACATACACAACTACACACCAACCTACCCTCCTACCACATACACAACTACACACCAACCTACCCTCCTACCACATACACAACTACCTACCTACTAGGGATGTGCAGAGCCCAGTATTTGTATTTGTATTTGTATTCTAATAAAAGTGGAAATATGCGTAAATAAGACGAAATAATCCTGTTTTTGTTCGTTCCTCTTATTTTAGGATGTTGAAGTATTAATATAAGTGTTTTTCAATAAACTATTATAATAATTATGAACACTTAAAAGTTAGGAAAGGCAATGTTTTGTCAAATCATTGCAAGGTGCAGCCTATCCTACCTTTTAAATGTAATATTGGTTTATGGTTTTCTTACACCCAGCAATATAAACGTAAAACTATTAGCATAGTTGGAAGTTCCTAATCCACACTCAAACCAATAAACTTAACTAAACTAATAAATGACTAAGTGACTCACACAAACCCTCACCACCCGCCCTAATTGGAGGACGCTGAACAGACAGAATCTAAACAAACAAACAAACAAACAAACAAAAAAAGGGCTAACAGGCGAATGCTAGCCTAATCTCCTCCCGGTCAAATAAGTGTTCTTATTTGTGACACACAGGCTGACTGAGCAGTGAGCACAGCCTGTAGGTGAACTAGCTACACTGCTAGAGCAAAGCTAATCTCCTCCTCCTGGTCAAACAAACTGTTTCACATATTGTATGGGAGAAATGTACTATAACATTTAAAGGACAAATATAATCATTATCTTGCCTATATGCTCATTGAATCAAATAAGTGTGGAGAAAAGCACAAGACTCAGTAAGGAAATCCATGTGGCACTAACTACAGCTCCTGATAACCCTCGGGGATGAACATCAGTTAGGCAGCTGGTTTGAAGTTGTTATTTTGACTCCTAAGGTGGTGACCTCTTGGACCATAGGGTTATCTCAGCCGGACAGGAATGCATGGAAAGGGCTTCAGAGTGACCATAAAGAGGAAAGGAGCCCTTTTATTGTTATCTTTAAGTTAGCAGGCACCAGGTTCAATTAAATGGGTAACTGAGGTGGGGGACACGAGAGGTGTTCAATGCCTCTAGGCCTGAGGCATAGGGTGTTATGATTGATCGGTGCAGGTAGGAGGAATTCACACATTTTGGGAATATAACCTGAAGCCTGATTCCACAACAGGAGTTCTTTGGCAAACCAACTCAGGTTTTGTTGTTACTTCTTGCAAGCGATAATACATTCTTTATCTTTCAAACTTCGGTTCACACCTGGTATTTGGTATGTGAGAGTCAGCGTAGCATCACACCTGGTATTTGGTATGTGAG
>JACYXH010000614.1:197500-205000 GCA_026745465.1 Lota lota | reverse complement strand
CACACACACACACACACACACACACACACACACACACACACACACACACACACACACACACACACACACACACACACACACACACACACACACACCCACCCTCCTTCCCAGTCACACTCTCACTCACACAAACCCTCTTCCCCACTCACACACTCACACACACACACCCTCCTCCCCAGTCACACCCTCCATACCGGAGGGTTTGAAGGCGATCTTGCTCTTCTTGCCCTTGGTGTTGTGCCTGACGAAGGTGTCCCTCAGCAGGTCAGAGGCGTTGGCCCTCTTGTTGGGGTCCGGCTCAAAGCTGCGCAGGATGAAGGACTTGGCCTCCAGGGACAGAGACTCTGGGATCTCCGGGTGGATCTTGAACATGCCCACCTGGAGCGCACGGGTCCAGGAAGAGATACACACACTGTTTTACAACACGCAGGTACAAAGAGAACTCAGGACCAGCTCAATATCCAGCCATGGAAGTCATTTGCTTCTTGAGAAGTTATGAACTTGGCCGATGGTACATTTAATCTCCAGAACCCTTTAGGACTTTCAGTAAAGAGTGACAAAGCAATGCTTTGAGTAAAAAGGCCTCAAACCTACGTAAAATTACATAAGAGTTGAGTCAATGTTACAATCTGTTTCAGTCTCAAAAGCTAATAGTTTGGTAATCTCCGTTTTAGAATCAATTAATCGAATTCAATCTCAACAAGTGTTCTGCTGTGATGCCACTCCACTCCCTATACTCCCAATACGCATTGAGGTTCACAGACACACACACACACACACACACACACACACACACACACACACGCATACACACAACATGCGTGGAACCCCTCACCTTAAACATGGCGGCCTGGGGCTCCCCCAGCTCGTGAAAGGGGGGCTTGCCGGTGGCCATCTCTATGATGGTGCAGCCCAGGGACCAGATGTCAGCCGGGGCCCCGTAGCCCCGAGGGCCCTTGTCAATGATCTCAGGGGCCATGTACTGCAGCGTACCTGAACACACACAGAGGATGACCGAGGTTTAAATACTTGGTAGTGAACCTTGAGATGCTGATTTAATACTGGGAATATTGAGGGAATAATCATAGCATTGATTGACATGCTGAACAAGACATGTTTTTGCTCTTTTTCCCACTCTTTCTTTCAATATACTTTCCAAAAGAATGAATTGTGATCTATCTGTTGATGTTTTCATTTTGTGTTTGATTGTTCTATTCATTTTTACCCCATTATCATTGTAATCATTTTGACTGTTTCCATGGGACATACTTTGTTTCTTGTATTGCAAAGTGCTACATAATTAGCATTAGTAGGTGTTTGCTTTTTGATTAAGCTTTTGTTCCCTGTAGGCCACCATCCTGAGTGCTGCTACCTCCAGTAACCATGCAGAGGGTTGGCAAAAACAGCACAGTACTTATGTTATCTTTTTTCTTTTATCCACTCGAGCATATTCTCAACAAAACCGAGGGTTTGAGGGTTGAGTGCCGTTGCGGAGATGGCAGACTGTATAAAATGGGATCAGTGGGCCGGCAGAGTGCTCTGGGCTGCTCCCCACGGCTAAGATCTGTCTATATAATGGTTTCACTGGTTGGTATGGTTGTCCTGGTTTGACACACGGAAAGGCTTTTCAGACAAGGCGAGGAAAGATCGATAGTAAGGAGACAGACTGACAGATACGAGTAGAGACAGATACGGTTGTACACACACACACACACACACACACCCAATAAAGTTTAAACATCCACCTGTTTCCACTTGATTAGCTAATCAAATTACACCCTTCACTGAACACCAGTGGCCAGCAGATGGTCATTCAATGTGTGTGTGTGTGTGTGTGTGTGTGTGTGTGTTTGTGCACATTCTTACCTGAATGTGTGTTAGTGTGTGCATGTGAGTGTGTGAGAAGTGGGTGAATGTGTCTATGCACATGTATTCATGCGTTTGTGTTCGTTTGTGTGTGTGTGTGTGTGGGGGGGGGGGGGGGGGGGGGGGGGGGGGGGGGGGGGGGCATGTGTGTGCGCGTGTGTATGTGTGTACCTGTATGAGTGTTTCTATAGTCACTGATGGCAGCTCTTAACATTCTCAGGGTTGTTTGACTGTCAGCAGGGCTGCTTTGTGACACCAGCGTTGTGTATGACTCAGCAAGACTTGAAAGAGGCCTCCCAGGTCCTAGCTCCTCAGGCCCCAGCATGATGCCTTGTACCTCCTGCTGTTACGTACATTCTGTGGTGAACTATAGTGTTCTGCTGTCTTTCGTATAGTTTTTAAAGGTTATATAATCCAGAGTTTTTCGACCTGTGCTACGCATTCCACTGGTGGTACAAGAGGGTACTGCAGGTGGCATGTGGGATTTTATTCTTAAAATAGATAGTTTATAATAATAGAAAAATTAATATGTATAATTAAAAATAAACACATATATAAATATTGTCCGGGAAATATAATATTATTTCTTGTTATAATAAAAACAAAATAGGGTTGCTTTGTGCATTCAAACATATGTTTTGAATTGTAATGTTTTGCATGGATTTTTTTGTGTTGATTTGTGTTAGCTAAACAAAGGCACTGGGAGACTAAACAGTGTTGCTGACTTATTCTGTCCACTGGTAGCCACCGGCCATGACCTTCTTGCGGTTATAGTTGTGCAAAAAGGAGGAACTGCCAGTCTTTGCTTAACCACTGCATGTGTATTTATCAATTTTTTACTGTCTGCATATGAGGTGGTCCGCATAAAGTCGTTTTTGACTATTTAGTGGTACACCGTAAGCCCAAGGTTGGGAACCACTGATATAATCTACTCCAAACAAACATTCTAAAACTAACTAATCTAATATAAATGTACATACTGTACAATTGTACATCACCTAACAAAAAAAAAGAAAAGGGTATGGACCATTTATTTTGTGATTTAAATATTTACTTAAGTATTATATAAGTAATATAGCTGCCTATTTCAACCTTGGTCCATACACCTACTGCAGTAATACAGTGTCTGGATGACACCAGGCTCTGGCAGTGAGGCCATGCTCAGGCTAGCCTGCCTGAGTTCTTACCAGTGAAGGTCTCTGTGCAGGGGTTCACCCCCGCCAAACGCTTGGAGGTCCCGAAGTCTGAAATCTTCAACACACCACTGTATGTGTTCACCAGCACATTGTCACCCTGAGGGAGGGAGAGCAAGAGAGAGAGAGAGAGAGAGAGAGAGAGAGAGGGGGAGAGAGAGAGAGAGAGAGAGAGAGAGAGAGAGAGAGAGAGAGAGAGAGAGAGAGAGAGAGAGAGAGAGAGAGAGAGAGAGAGAGAAAGAAAGAAAGACAGAAAGGAAAAAGGGTTTTGTAATGTGTGTATCCTTATGGTACATAGCTCAAACATGCTACGTACCCTAGCATGTTACTTAACCCCTAGCATGCTAGATCCTCTAACATACTACATACCCTAGCAAGCTAAGTGCCCTATCCTGCTCCAGAGGTTGCTAGGCTACCTTGATGTCTCTGTGGACTATCTGGTTCTCATGGAGGTAGCGCAGGCCCTCCAGGATCTGCCGGGTGTAGAAGATGATGGTGGCCTCCTTCAGGGGCCCCCACTTGGAGCGCAGCAGAGCAGACAGGCTCCCTGGGGACCCAAGACACAGCGGTTCATAGAGGGGTCGCGAGTTTCGAGCCCTGTGACTGTTTTTTTGACACAGACAACAACAATTTTCTGCACTGCCAGACAAAGTTTCTAAAAAAGAAAATAATAATCAACAGAGCTCAGACTAGAGCAGCTATAGGAAGCAGAAGAAGAGGTTAGTCGTTTTGGTTTAGCAGTGCTAATCCATTTAAGAATACAGAAGGAATAAGTCAATGCTATTTGTATAGCCCTTAATCACAGCCTCAAAGGGCTTCACAGGCCCACATTATACGACCCCTTAACCCTCTAAAGGACAAGGGACAACTCCTCCAAAACCCAGAGCGAAGGAACTTTGAGAGGGAACACAGAAGAGGGATCCCTCCTTCCAGGGACGGAGAGGAGTGCAATGGGTGGCCAACGGGCAGACATAAACTGGTAGCATAAAACAGAGCAGAACGGGTAAGTAAGGTAGAACCCAGTGTCCCATACCTCCTGGGACCTGCTCCATGAAGATCTTGATGTAGCTGTCCTCAGAGACGGAGCCCAGGTACTGGACGATGTTGCGGTGCTTGAGGTACTTGTGGAGCGCGATCTCCTCGTGGAGGGGCTGGGAATACCTGAGGAGGAGAGGGAGAGAGGAGTGTGATGCCTAGGACCCCCACATGTTTACACCCGGGCCGTGGTCACTTGGTCCACGACCACCGGCAGCATTTCACAAGCTCTTGTTATAACTGAATGTAAATACAAATAAATAGATACAAAATATAAATAATTGAATAATAATAAATGTAAATGTATGAATATAAAGAAAATAATTAATACAATGACAATTAATACAAACAAATAAATGCATAGATTAACAGATAAATAGATTAAAAGGAAACTTCAAATAAATGTTACCCTCCCTCCCTCCCTCCCTCCCTCCCTCCCTCCCTCCCTCCCTCCCTCCCTCCCTCCCTCCCTCCCTCCCTCCCTCCCTCCCTCTCTCTCTCTCTCTCTCTCTCTCTCTCTCTCTCTCTCTCTCTCTCTCTCTCTCTCTCTCTCTCTCTCTCTCTCTCTCTCTCTCTCTCTCCCATTCATCCTGTGCCTCCCTCGCCCTACCTGCTGTCTTTCTCTGGAATCTCCTTGATGGCGATGCGGACCTGGTTACTGAGGTCCCGGCCGGCGTAGACCACCCCGTAGGTGCCCCGCCCCAGGACCACCCGGTCTCCCGTCTCGTTGATGTCATACTCGTACTGCAACACACACACACACACACACACACACACACACACACACACACACACACACACAGAGAAACACACACAAAGACATACAGAGAAACACACACATAGAGAGAAATACACACATAGGCACATACAGAGACACACACACATAGACATACAGAGAAACACACACATAGACATACAGAGAAACACACACATAGACAAATAGAGAGAAACACACACATAGACACATACAGAGAAACACACACATAGAGAGAAATACACACATAGGCACATACAGAGACACACACACATAGGCATACAGAGAAACACACACATAGACATACAGAGAAACACACACATAGACAAATAGAGAGAAACACACACATAGACACATACAGAGAAACACACACATAGAGAGAAATACACACATAGAGAGAAATACACACATAGGCACATACAGAGAAACACAGACACATACAGAGACAAAGATACATACAGAGAAACACACACATAGAGAGAAATACACACATAGAGAGAAATACACACATAGGCACATACAGAGAAACACAGACACATACAGAGACAAAGATACATACAGAGAAACACACACATAGAGAGAAATACACACATAGCCACATACAGAGACACACACACATAGACATACAGAGAAACACACACATAGAGAGAAATACACACATAGAGAGAAATACACACATAGAGAGAAATACACACATAGGCACATAGAGAGAAACACAGACACATACAGAGAAACACACACAAAGAGAGAAATACACACATAGGCATATACAGAGAAACAGACTTATAGACATACAGAGAAACACACACATAGAGAGAAATACACACATATGCACATACAGAGAAACACAGACACATACAGAGACAAAGATACATAATTATAAGCAAACACTCACATTAGGTAGCTTGGCATTAAAGCTCTTCATAATTGTGTACATTTAAACAAAAAAGGCACATTATCACACACACACACATACACATACACATACACACACACATACACACACATACACATACACACACATACACATACACATACATACACACACACATACACACACACGCGCACACACACACACACACACACACACACACACACACACACTGACCTCCAGCGTATCTCCTTCCCCCTCCCCTTCCAGTTCCACAGCATTTCCTGAACCATCAGAGATCATCTCTTTCACCATAGAGCAGAACCTATACACACACACACACACACACACACACACACACACCAACAGTTTGAGGAATTAAATCATGATATTACGTTACCATACATATCCATCAAACACATACATGTACAAATAACCATATGAAAAACGACCTACATATTCCCATACAGAAACGCACACACACACACACACGCCGTGCACTAACCGTGCACACTGGTCCTCGGTGGAGAAGTAGATCTGGAAGTCATCGGAGTTGTCGTGCACGTACAGGAAACAGCAGCGCTCGTCAAATTTACTGATGCTGTGGACACAAAGGTGAAGCACGGGGATGTGGAGTTATTATTTAAAGTCGATTTATATTGAAGCTCGACAAAAAATACGTTGTTGCTTTTCTGTGGTTGTGATTGGACTGGTTGTGGTCTCTATCTACACCAGAACCGATCCCATAAAGCATTGTGTTTGGACTCAGTTCCTACGGCACATGCCCACCTGATGCCTTTGATGGCGGTGGCAGTGAAGTTCCACTCATGGATGCCTTTCTGGAACATGAGAGAAAAATAATTTTAATGTCTTCCAGATATGTGTCATGAATTGTAGTAATGTTCCAGACAGGGTGTTCTTTCAGTTGCAAAGTGGTTAGGTGATGGTTCGCTGAGGCTTTGATGATGGTTCTCAAGGTTTAAAGGTTTTTGGTGGTTTGGTGGAGGTTTGGTATGACTATAGTGGTGGTTTGGTGGAGGTTTGGTATGACTGTAGTGGTGGTTTGGTGGAGGTTTGGTATGACTGTAGTGGTGGTTTGGTGGAGGTTTGGTATGACTGTAGTTGTGGTTTGGTGGAGGTTTGGTATGACTATAGTGGTGGTTTGGTGGAGGTTTGGTATGACTGTAGTGGTGGTTTGGTGGAGGTTTGGTATGACTATAGTGGTGGTTTGGTGGAGGTTTGGTATGACTATAGTGGTGGTTTGGTGGAGGTTTGGTATGACTATAGTGGTGGTTTGGTGGAGGTTTGGTATGACTATAGTGGTGGTTTGGTGGAGGTTTGGTATGACTATAGTGGTGGTTTGGTGGAGGTTTGGTATGACTATAGTGGTGGTTTGGTGGAGGTTTGGTATGACTATAGTGGTGGTTTGGTGGAGGTTTGGTATGACTATAGTGGTGGTTTGGTGGAGGTTTGGTATGACTATAGTGGTGGTTTGGTGGAGGTTTGGTATGACTATAGTGGTGGTTTGGTGGAGGTTTGGTATGACTGTAGTGGTGGTTTGGTGGAGGTTTGGTATGACTATAGTGGTGGTTTGGTGGAGGTTTGGTATGACTATAGTGGTGGTTTGGTGGAGGTTTGGTATGACTATAGTGGTGGTTTGGTGGAGGTTTGGTATGACTATAGTGGTGGTTTGGTATGACTATAGTGGTGGTTTGGTGGAGGTTTGGGAATAGTTTGATAGTGTTTAAGTCAAGGTTAAGAAGCATTCGTTTTTTTTGGTG
>JACYXH010000614.1:170000-192500 GCA_026745465.1 Lota lota | reverse complement strand
TGATGCGGGTTAGCTCTTTGGCTAGTTCTTCCCCCTGGTACTTCTCCCTTGCCTTCCGGATGTCGTTCAGCAAAGTATCCTTAAAAGAGGCACTGGGAGAGAGAATCAGATAAGAATGAGGTTTATTTCCCAAAGCCTTAGATAAGATAAGATTGGCTTTATGTCCCAAAAGACATTTGTCCTGGACAGTCCAAAGTCTTCTGCATAAAAAACAACAACAGCAGTATTAGATTAGATTAGATTACACTTTATTAATCCCCTGGAGGGATAATTCTTGTGTTACAGCAGTGTTACTTGTGTTACAGCAGTCAAAGAAGATATACAAGATATAATACAATACAAAGTAGCGCTAAGGAAATGCAAAAATAATTACTAAAGTAAATGTGCTCTGTTGTCCCTGTATACACGTACCAATAAAAAAAATTTCATTAAATAAATTGCACGTGCCCATCCTCTCACTAGATACACAGTACAGAACATACAACCATAAACACGATGCAAGGCACTGCCTGAGATGGAGTTTAGGCCTTAATGGACAGGTGAACAAACTAAACGGGTTAGTCTTAGATCATTTTTGGGCCTGTCCGATTAATGTTTCATTGAAGAAAGCCAGAAGGAGGGGGTGTTCCCTGACTCCTATTAAGTTCATGTCTCTCTGTGTCAGGCGGCTGATCAGATGCCCGTTTTTCTGGCAGGTTCCGAACCATGCCAAGATGCCATCGCGCGGGAGGCTCCTCTGCATATAGCGACAACAACGGCAGGGCTCCATCGAAAAGGCCTCGTGCCAACTTGCGGTTCTATGTGCACCGCACACCACAATGTTAGCATGACTTAGCAAATTTGAGAATTGCTTGGTATGAGTTAGCATGTGTTAGCATCACTAAGCACATGTTAATATGACCTACCATGAGTTACCATGTTGTCAGCGTGAACTAGTGTGACTTACCACGTGTTTGCAGGACATAGCGTGAATCACCACATGCATGCGGGACCTAGCATGAATAAGCACACGTGAGCATGCCCTAGCATGTGCTAGCATGCAGGAGCGTCTCACCAGGAGGTGACGTGGATGTCCTTCAGGAGGCTGCTGAAGCGGTCGGTGAGGGGGACACACAGCGGGCCCAGCAGGTTGTCCCAGCTGGGCTGCATGTACTCGCTGGCCCGCCGCTGGGCGTCACTCTCACAGCACATGTACTCGTGGTTGGGGGTCAGGACGTAGGGGATGAAGTAGTAGTTCCCGCTGGAGGCCTGGAGAGGGGCGAGAGACACCGAGGTTGGATTAGGTCGGCTTCATTTGTACTAGGTTGGATTCGATTAGAATTGATTTCAATGCAATTGGATTAGGTTGCATTAGGTTTGATTATAAATCATTTCGTTTGGATGAGATTAGTTTAATTAGATTAGAATAATCACATGAATCAAGTTTACATTTAATTAATTATATTAAAGTAAATTAAATAAGCAGGATATAGTAATCATATAATAACATATAATGTTATTATATGATTGTTTATATGATTTATTATTATGAGATCCTAACAAGAGCTTTACTTGGTTTTTATGTGATGCTTGTCTTGTAAGTAAGCTTCCGTACCAAGATTTGGTGCAGACTGGATGTCAAATTAGTACACATTTTAGAGCAAATACAGCATTCAGCATAACTCAACACACACACAAACATTTCTAGTGCCCTTTCCTCCGTTTAGTTTTCAGCATTGTTAGCATTTTCTAACCAAAATAAAATATATAAGTATTTCTGTTTTTGTCCTTATCTTCCTCCTTTTCTGAATCTGTCTTATTTTCTTCACCACAAGGTCAAACAACACAGTCTATCACTATCTTATATCATTTATGTGACACTGTGTACTTTAAGCAGAATGTAATTTGCAAATCACCTTACAGCAGTCTCTGGATCCCATACTAGGTATAAATAAGACAACAAGTTCAACCAGTGTTAACCAAACAACACAGGAAGAGGAGCACGATAGAGCCAAGTTTCCATGCTGGTAATAGTCAGAGCTGACATAAATAACACCTTATTGTGTTGGAGTATATTTAATGTCATGTTTGGTTAAATGAATTATTCTACCAATGTATTGACTTTCTGTAAAGAGCCACATCAGTTTATTTTAGGTTAAAAATGTCCAACTGCCAACAGGAAATGTTTAAAACAAGTTGCTTACTTAGCATTGTAAAAATGCTGGTCAAGCACCTTTGCATTTGTCAGACCCTGTTAGGTAACGTTTTTCATGTTGAAAGACTAAATCGACATTTTATTATTATCAGAAGTACTGTAGTAGTAGTAGTCATGTTCTCATGTTTTGTTCATGCTTATTTTCCACTACTGCGTAATTTGAATGAATTTATTGAGTGAATGTCAACATAAATGAGTGAGCTCAGAAGACAAGATGCCTACCACTCTGGTTAGCTGATAAATCCATCATGCACGGCTCTGAAGCGTGCACGTGCCCTCAGGTTGAGTCTCACAAGCGTGCACGTTGATTGGAAGATACATACTTTGTTTCGTAAACCAGAGCCTCTATACTCTTGAGGCAACTGTACCCATGGAAACTTTAGTACTGGGGGACGAGCTGCCTACGCCACACACACACACACACACACACACACACACACACACACACACACACACACACACACACACACACATATATACACACAAATATACAGTACATATATAGACAGACAAATATACATTACCCACGTGCAACACACACACACACACCCACACACACACACACACACACACACACACACACACACACACACACACACACACAGCATAAAATCACATAAACACACACACACACCAGAATGAACCACAAACACATATCATTATATAATTAATTATAGATACTATCAATGTTGATTTTTCCAATACAATAATCATTTGAAATAAAAAGATCAAAAGACAGACAGACACAAACACACACACACACACGCGCACACACACACACACACGTGTACGCCAACAGAGAGGAACTTACTGTGTTCTTCTGGGCCACCATGTCCTGTAAGAGGGTAAAGAAATAAGCATTGCGTTTCACTGCTTACACTCAGGGTCATTTTGTGTGTTCTTGCACTACTATGCCAACATGCACATGGCCCAGCACTAGCAGTTACTCTAGGATGGTAAGGCTGTGTTTGTGTTCACGCCTTAATGCATTTCAATGCGTTTATGGATCGTTTTGTGTCACATTAGCGCTGGAAGATTACGAATGCATAGACGTGTCAGTACCCCGCTATTTTTTGCCTCCCCTCACATCTGGCTGTGTTATCTTAGCTGTGTTCACAGGGTCAAAGGTCAAACTGAATAAACTGATAGTACATAATGAAATATTGGGGGCCAACAGTAGGTAAGAATAATGGAGGCAGATGGGACACAAGGAAAACCGCGGACCGACAGGAGATAAGGTCAACCGGGGACAGACGAAACATAATGAAAACTGGACGAAAGCACATAAGGAATACTGGGGACAGACGGAACACAAGGAAAACTGGGGACGACAGTAAATTGGGACTCTGTTGTTTGTCATGTGAATGCCCCATGGTGCAATCCTGTTGGAGCAGCTGTTGTCCTGCAGAACAGTGTGTCACACAAGCCGCCACACACATAAATATACGTGTACAGACTCCTCACACAAATAGGGACAATAAATCAATCACACGCGTGGATGCACGAGCACACACACAAACACAGACACACACACACACACACACAATCTATTGCTCACACATGCACACACAAACACACACACACACACTACAATAAAATCGTGTGTGTGTGTGTGTGATTTGTAAACTTTTACTGGCTTGGTAGTGTGACGTGTATGTCAGAGTATGTGAACTGTTTATACAATTTGTGTGTGTGTGTGTGTGTGTGTTTATCTTGAGGGACTTGTGTGTGTGTGTTTATCTTGAGGGACTTGTGTGTGTGTGTGTGTGTGTGTGTGTGTGTGTGTGTGTGTGTGTGTGTGTGTGTGTGTGTGTGTACCTTGATGGACTGGGCGGTGTCTGGGTCTGTGTCGTGGTACAGGATGACATTGTTGGCCATGTCAAAGCTCTCCCTCACCCCCAGGTGGTAGAAGAGAGATGGCTGCCTGAACACATCGCTCATGTCCACCACGGCAATGTCTGAGGGAGAGAGACATAGGGTCATAGAGAGAGAGAGAGAGAGAGAGAGAGAGAGAGAGAGAGAGAGAGAGAGAGAGAGAGAGAGAGAGAGAGAGAGAGAGAGAGAGAGAGAGAGAGAGAGAGAGAGAACGAGAGAGAGAGAGAGAGAGAGAGAACGAGAGAGAACGAGAGAGAGAGAGAGAGAGAGAGAGAGAGAGAGAGAACGAGAGAGAACGAGAGAGAGAGAGAGAACGAGAGAGAGAACGAGAGAGAGAGAGAGACAGAGAGATAATCAGAGAGAGAGATAGACAAAAAGACAGAACCATAGAAAGAGACACAGACAAAGGGAGAGAGAGTGATATAACCAGGTAGAAAGACAGATAGAGAGAGAGAGCGGTAGTGTGAGGTGAGTCAGTATTGATTCTGTGTCTTTCATGCAAAAATTTAAATATATTGACAGAAGAAGACCAATATTTGATCTCTCTCTATTACCTTTTAGTATCTCATATTTGACCTACTATAATTTACTAGGTCGACATTATTGTCATCCCTTTGTCCACCTATTTACCTTTATGTGCGTGTGTCGTAAATGCTCGTAAATGTTTATTTTTCGTTGTTCTATTCAATTGAATCGGGTCCCCTTCAAAAAACTTTAGCGACAGAGTGACTCAGAGACAGAGAGAGAGAGAGAGAGAGAGAGAGAGAGAGAGAGAGAGAGAGAGAGAGAGAGAGAGACAGAGAGAGAGAAAGACAGAGAAACAGAGAGAGAGAAAGAGAGAGACAGAGAGAGAGAGACAGAGAAAGATAGAGACAGTGAGAGAGAGAGGAGAGAGACAGAGAGACAGAGAGACAGAGAGACAGAGAAAGATAGAGACAGTGAGAGAGAGGGGGAGAGAGATAGAGAGAGAGACAGAGAGAGACAGGGAGATAGAGTGAGAGCAAGAGAGAGTTTGGAGGACCAGGAGGAGAGCTAAACCATGTTGCCTACAGACCCAAATGACACCGTTATTTATTAGCAGACACTTCTGAACTGTGTGCCAGGGTCAGGACACACACACACCCGGTCCCAAGTGGAGGTGTGGACAACGTCACAGCCCCGATAAAAATAGACAGAGAATGTGAGGCAGTTCAACAGGAGCTCGGTTTTCAGGGCAGCGTTTTCAAAGCACGGAGCAACAATGGGTGTTGGAGTTGGTTGATTGAGGAAGAGGAAGCCAAGCTTCCTCTTGCCTCAATCGTGGTCTTCGTAGTCATCGTGGCATTTAAGTGACATTAAGAGTACCAGGAGAAGATAGCAGAGAGAGAGAGAGAGAGAGAGAGAGGGAGAGAGAGAGTGATAGTCCAAAGTATTCAGGGATGCCCACTCAATCAGTGATCGCTCACTTGGTTTTTTCTAAAAGTATTTTCTTTTCGACAGAGCGTTCAATACATCTGCTAAACCTTAGCAGACATTCAAGCTACAAGATACAATTCAGTTTGTGGGAGTGTGTATGTGTATGTGTGTGTCTGTGTGAGTGTGTGTGTTTGTGTGTGTGTTTGTGTGCGTGTATGTGTGTGTGTGTGTGTGTGTGTGTGTGTGTGTGTGTGTGTGTGTGTGTGTGTGTGTGTGTGTGTGTGTGTGTCTGAGTCATCCCTGGTCAAACTGAACTGTCGGGTAGAAAATGGATGTACTGAAATAGTATACTGCTCAAAAAAATAAAGGGAACACTTAAACAACACAATGTAACTCCAAGTGTTCCCTTTATTTTTTTGAGCAGTATATTTTGTTTAAATTATTTCCTTCCAAAAAGTTAGTTGAAGTTCAAGATGACAATTCAAGTCTAAAAGTGCTCCTTCATTAGCATAACATGGACGACACTTGCTAAACCTTAAACCAAATAAGTTATAACATTGAGAAAGACCCCACATGATGTGTGGAAAGACATTATCCTAATATAATGAATCAAAATGTATTTGGGGCAAGACCACCGAAACCACACACATCGTTTATTGAAGGTTCATGCTGAATGAATGTTTCATTTGAAATACGTCCAATGTCACACATTTTTTAGCCCAAATTCACACTTTATTGAATGGTTGAAAGTTGTTTTGTGTTTGTTTTGTGTTTTATTTCGTGTTGTTGTGTCACCAAAACGCGCGCGTTCTAATCAAAGCACGTCTCCACGGGGAGACACTCACCTGCGTCGTAAAAGGTATCCAGCACGGACGTCTCGCCAAAGTCTAGCCTGCCAAACGTCACGGTGGTGAGCAGCGCGCTCTCCGCGTCACACGCCTTCTGGAGACACTGGAGCGCGCCAGACTCTGGGCTGCTCGCCATCACCGCCTTCATCCCGTCGTTGAGGACGTAGACCGCGCGCAACGACCGCTGCTTGGCCGGCGGGGCCGGGCTGGCCACGTCCCCTCTCCCTCCTCCTCCTCCTCCTCCTCCTCCTCCTCCTCCCCCTCCACCTCCTCCTCCTCCTCCACCCTGGTCACGGTCCCGATCGACCATGCTTAGCCCCGTGGAGTGGTCGCCTCCCGCATCGGCGGCCGGCGCGCTCTGGCCCGTCTCCATGAAAAGCGAAGAAAACGACGAGTGGTGCGTTTCCGCTCCTCTTCTCTCTCTTCCCCCGGTGTCCGTTCCGTCTGCCGTCTGGCGTGGTCTACCACCTCTGTCCTGCTCCCTCCCTCGCGCACCTGACGCTGGCGGAGCGGTGCGTTCGGGGTTTGTCTTCCTGCATCTCCGCCTCATTAATTCACATTATAGGCCGATTATCTCGCCCCAAGAGGTCCGCGACCCGAGACTGGATCCAACTAGATCCTCCCAGCAGGCATCACAGTGGTGGGAGTGAGATATGCATCATAGCAAGAGTCAAGAGACTTTAGTACTTTAGAAAGATGGAGAGATGCGTCAAAACGACGGAAAAACTTGAATATGCTAATATCACGCACTCGTTGAATTGAAAAGGGAAAAAATGGTTGTAAGCCTATAAGCAATCCATCGACAGAACAACCGCAATCTCGTTGTAACACCGTGCCAGCGTGACGGGTCATGAGGTCCCACTACTTATACCTACACGCTTCACCTACATGCAGCCCAAACTCGCCTTGGCTCGCCTCTAACGCCTTGCCCCGCTGTACTGTTTAGAGTCTCAAATGTTGTCGCCGTTGTCGCAGGCTGGCTAAATATAAAACGGAATGTCCATTTGCCCGCTAAACCCTTGGCATAGCGCGCGGCCAAGATATTCTAAAGTTTAATGTCACGGGACGGGACGTCCTGAGACGACAGCGGATAGCGGATAGCGGATTTCATCATATTCCAGGTGAAATGTTGTTAAATCGACGTAGTGCGTATAGGTCTAGCGCAATTAGTACAATCTGCACGCCCATTTGTTCATCCTTTTATTTTGTGTGTGTGTGTCTGAAAGAAAGAATGCAAATTATTTTTAGATTAAAAAGTTATTAGACTCAAACGCACGTGCACGTGCGCGCACACAATAAAAAGCTGCTGAATGCGTACACATAGTTTTAAACATTTTTATTCAAATCTGCACACATACAGTACATCATAGTATCTTTATAACACTGAAATATAAAAGTAGATGTATTTATTTATATCGCTATCCTGGAGATATTACAGACCAAGTCAAGAAAAAAGAAACTTGTCATCTTAGCTGTTGCTGTTTGGTCTTCGTCACAAAAAAGAAAGAAAGAAAGAAAGAAAGAAAGACAAAAGTTGGACTTGGAAGGAAGGAAGGCCACGGTGATGGGTTGCCATAGCTACTGTGCACACGTGAGGAAGAGCGGCGAATGGACACACACATACACACGCACACATCTATGCACGTGCACACACCTGGGGAAGAGGCAAAGGCCGCGGAGTGTGCACAGCACAACAAAGAGGTCTCTCTCTCTCTCTCTCTCTCTCTCTCTCTCTCTCTCTCTCTCTCTCTCTCTCTCTCTCTCTCTCTCTCTCTCTCTCTCTCTCTCTCTCTCTCTCTCTCTCTCTCTCTCTCTCTCTCTCTCTCTCTCTCTCTCTCTCTCTCTCTCTCTCTCTCTCTCTCTCTCTCTCTCTCTCTCTCTCTCTCTCTCTCTCTCTCTCTCTCTCTCTCTCTCTCTCGTAACGGTATGCGTCCGCAACCACAGCTCTGCTTGGTTGTTCCGTAACCGAGGCAACGCACACATGTACCGCCTGGAGTAAGCTCCCATTGGACAGCTGTAAACAAATAGACATGCCTCTCCAAACAAAAATAAAGAAACATTTAAAAACAAAATTAAGTGAAAACAGAATAAGGCTGTGTATGTGTGTGTGTGTGTGTGTGCTTAAGGATGTGTGTGTGCGTGCATGCGTCCACACGTGCATGCGTGTATGTGTGTGTGAGGACATGGATGTGTGTATAAGTGGACCTGGGAGCAGTGTGTGTGTGAGAGTACATGGCTGTGTGTGTGTGAGAGAAGACGTGGGAGTGTGTGTGTGTGTGTGAGAGTACATGGCTGTGTGTGTGTGAGAGAAGACGTGGGAGTGTGTGTGTGTGTGTGAGAGTACATGGCTGTGTGTGTGTGAGAGAAGACGTGGGAGTGTGTGTGTGTGTGTGAGAGTACATGGCTGTGTGTGTGTGAGAGAAGACGTGGGAGTGTGTGTGTGTGTGTGAGAGTACATGGCTGTGTGTGTGTGAGAGAAGACGTGGGAGTGTGTGTGTGTGTGTGTGTGAGAGAGGACATGGCTCTTTGTATCGTATAGTCATTGACGTCAGATTGATGATGATGATGATGACGATAATGTGGCATTTGGCACAAACTAGACGTTGTTGTGGGTGAGGCTTGATTAGACGTCGTAATGGTTCATTCTAAAAGGTGGGGCGTCCGATGTGGTGATGTCATCAGAGCGTGCTGGCGCTGGGCTCGTCATTTGGAGAGGTTCTTCTTAATGTGCTCTACCTCCATCTGGTCCACACACACACAGACACACACACAGACACACACACAGACACACACACAGACACACACACAGACAGACACACACACATACACATATGAATGCAGATTCGATAGTAGATGAGATCGAAGAAAATACAAAATTAAAATTTCAAACCTCACACTGAAAATTTGAAATGTACCATTAACAATAAAAAAGAAAAGTTAAAAATTCAACACACAATGTTCAACATCCAACATTCACAATAATCAATTCAAATTCTAAATTCGTATTAATTCAATACATTTCTACTAATTCGAACTGCTGCGGTACCAAGTTTAGCTGATTCCTAGGAATCAGAAAACATGTTGGTAGAATGTATATTTATTAATGTTAGTTTTTACATTTGTGGTCATAGTTACATTAGATAGAGAGTGAGCTCTAAACTCTTTAGAGATAGACCATCTGAACAAAGTGTTCTGCGTACAACACAAGAATTAAGGTCCCGTCACTCAATACAAATCAATGGCTCGGCAGGTCTTACCTGCAAGGAGATACGGCTTCGCTTCTCCTCCTCCAGCTCACTGGTCAGCTGCCTCATCTCCTGCCTGCAACATACATGTACACACACACATCAGCATTGTTACTAAAACACTTACACGCTCTCTCTCTCTCTCTCTCTCTCTCTCTCTCTCTCTCTCTCTCTCTCTCTCTCTCTCTCTCTCTCTCTCTCTCTCTCTCTCTCTCTCTCTCTCTCTCTCTCTCTCTCTCTCTCTCTCTCTCTCTCTCTCTCTCTCTCTCTCTCTCTCTCTCTCTCTCTCTCTCTCTCTCTCTCTCTCTCTCTCTCTCTCTCTCTCTCTCTCTCCTGTGTAATCAGAACAAGTCACCCGTCCCTGGTCACATGACAAGAAGATGCACAAGCACACACACACACACACCTGTGCTGGCTCTTGAGCAGCTCCACGGAGGTCTTCAGGTCTCTCAGCTGGGCTCGGAGTTCCTCCAAGGTCACGGCGGTCAGGGGGAAGTGGCGGAGCTCAGGGGAGGGGCTTAGAGTCGAGGGGGAGGGGCTTAGAGTCGAGGGGGAGGGGCTTTGCACAGAGGAGGCGGACGGGGAGACAGGCCGAAGGCTGGAGCTGCTGCTGGGGTGTGGGATGCTAGGTTTAGGGGGCAGGGCCGACTTGCCATCCAGGATCTGAGGACACACACACACACACACACACACACACACACACACACACACACACACACACACATCATGTATTATATTTGGAAACAAAATATATGTCACGTATGTAAATCATTTAGTTCCCGTGGTGCTGGGGGGAATGTACCATTTTGGGTGGATGTTTATCTGTTGATTGGTTAAATGCGCATTTGGCTATTGTTGAACGGTTTGTTTTGGTTGATGGGTGGAAAATACTGCATTGTCTATTTTATTACTATGAGATAATAGTAATAATAAATATTTTCGTATTTTCCCCCTGTTTTTATTTGTGATCATTATTTCAGTTAAATGCAGTTATTGGGAGGAGCCAGCCTATAAGTGGAGCTCCCTCAAGCCTGTCGTGTCTTTGTACTGCACCACGTGTCACTGTGTGGATCCAGAGGCCTTATTTTGTATGTTTTGTTTTCAGTTTTTTCACCACTAAATATAAAATGGCAGGAGCCTTTTTCTACAAATCCTGCCTCCATGCTCAGCAACGCTTCGTCCATCTGGGACATTGAGATTTCTCATTTTTACATTCTATAATTTCCCCTTTATTTAATATCCAGTGCCATCCTTCTGAAATCGTTTGTAGTTGTTTTGTTTTGTATTATATTTAAACTAAATGGAACTTATTTTTCCCATTTGACCAGAACAGTAAAGGTAAAATGTCTAAACAATGTGTATAATAAAGTTTAAAGTAACGTGAACACCTTGAATATTAAACCTGGGCTGTGGTCAAATAGTCAAATCCTTCTTGGATTAGGAAGGTTCCTAACTGGGTGAAATGACCCGGAAGTCTCTAAGTAGCAGCCATGATAAGAGCTGTTCAAATTCTCTAAATGCTAAGGAAATGTGCTTCAATGATTCCTTTATCTCCTTTAGCACAGGGTACACCAGACCATCCTTTACGAACAGAAAAGAGATAATGCCGTTACACAATTATTTGTGGCAGGAACATTTACAGCGGCGCACCTATCGACCATACATGAAAAGAAACGATCAACATGACTGACAATTATTTTCATGCCAAATGACGTAGTCTAGTGTAAGTGCAGTCTGATTCTCTTAGCATTGCAGTTGACTTTTCCTAAGTCTAATGTATTCTCCTTCACACCTTTCCTTGACCTCGACGTTTTCCATTGAGGTCAAGGAAAGGTGGCCAGGAAACGACATAGGACATCGTTTCTGACTATTCGACCAGAGCCGTGTTCTCTCTGGATGCCTGCTGACGATTAACGGTAGCCTATGGACGCACACTACATCGTATCATGTATTGTTATGGCGCCCTCTGTTGTATAAAACCAGAACTGCATCTTTTCCTACCGTGACGGGGGGAACTACTTTCCTCCGCGAAACGTCCACAGGCCTTGAGGGAGGCGCCTCCTGTTCCTCCTTCTCTCTCCTCTCCTTCTCTCTCCTCTCCTTCTCTCTCCTCTCCTCCTCCACCGCAAGACCGTCCTGCACGTCAGCAGCCAAAAGGGAAGGCTGTGTTTTTGTGTGTGTGTGGGTGAGTATGTTGTTGTGTGTGTGTGTGAGTATGTTGTTGTGTGTGTGTGAGTATGTTGTTGTGTGTGTGTGTGAGTATGTTGTTGTGTGTGTGTGAGTATGTTGTTGTGTGTGTGTGTGTGTGTGTGTGTGTGTGTGTGAGTATGTTGTTGTGTGTGTGTGAGTATGTTGTTGTGTGTGTGTGGGTGGGTGGGTGAGTATGTTGTTGTGTGTGTGTGAGTATGTTGTTGTGTGTGTGTGAGTATGTTGTTGTATGTGTGTGTGAGTATGTTGTTGTGTGTGTGTGGGTGAGTATGTTGTTGTGTGTGTGTGTGTGGGTGAGTATGTTGTTGTGTGTGTGGGTGTGTGTGTGGGTGTGAGTGGGTGAGTATGTTGTTGTGTGTGTGTGTGTGTGTGTGTGTGTGAGTATGTTGTTGTGTGTGTGGGTGAGTATGTTGTTGTGTGTGTGTGTGTGTGTGGGTGGGTGAGTATGTTGTTGTGTGTGTGTGTGTGTGTGTGTGTGTGTGTGTGTGTGTGTGAGTATGTTGTGTGTGGGTGAGTATGTTGTTGTGTGTGTGTGTGTGTGTGGGTGGGTGAGTATGTTGTTGTGTGTGTGTGTGTGTGTGTGTGTGTGTGTGTGTGAGTATGTTGTGTGTGGGTGAGTATGTTGTTGTGTGTGTGTGTGTGTGTGTGTGTGGGTGAGTGCGTTGGTGTGTGTGTGTGTGTGGGTGAGTGTGTGGGTGTGTGTGTGTGTGGGTGAGTATGTTGTTGTGTGTGTGTGTGTGTGTGTGTGAGTATGTTGTGTGTGTGTGTGTGTGGGTGAGTATGTTGTTGTGTGTGTGGGTGAGTATGTTGTTGTGTGTGTGGGTGAGTATGTTGTTGTGTGTGTGGGTGGATGAGTATGTTGTTGTGTGTGTGTGTGTGTGGGGGGGTGGGTGTGTGTGTGGGTGAGTATGTTGTTGTGTGTGTGGGTGAGTATGTTGTTGTGTGTGTGTGTATGTGTGTGTTTGGGTGAGTGCGTTGGTGTGTGTGTGTATGTGTGTGTGTGGGTGAGTGCGTTGGTGTGTGTGTGTGTGTGTGTGTGTGTGGGTGAGTGTGTGGGTGTGTGGGTGGGTTTTTTTAAAGAGAGGGAGACCGAGGAACATGGTAAATGTTTGGGGTAATTGTGTACAGTATATAAACATCTATGTGTGTGTGTGTGTGTGTGTATGTGTGTGTGTGTTGGTATATGTGTATGTATGGGCGTGAATGAGTGAGTGAGTGAGTGAGTGAGTGAGTGAGTGAGTGAGTGAGTGAGTGAGTGAGTGAGTGAGTGTGTGTGTGTGTGTGTGTGTGTTTACAAGAGAGATGATCTGTGAGCGAGGTCGCCGGTCTGTTATCCTCGGTCTTGACACTGTGGGATGATTCAGCCTCTCAGATGATATGATCACTGCATCCAGGTCCACTTCTACACACACACACACACACACACACACACACACACACACACACACACACACACACACACACACACAATGTTATTATACAATCATTTAAGCACAAAGATGCAACATCAAGACACAAACATCCACAATAGAATGACAAATGAGACACACAAAATGACAAATGAACACAAAAAGAGAAATGGAAAGAGAGAGAGAATATTTTCCTACTGATTTGATCCTAATTTGCGTACAACGGTCTCCCTTCCAATATGATTGGCTGAAGCCCCTTGTCAGTCAAACTCACCGGTGTCATGTAACATGTCAGAGGCAGAGTCTGGTGTTGAAGCTCCACCCTCAGATTTAGGGCTTTCACACCTGAGCAGGTAAACCATACAGTGGGATTAGCTGTGTGTGTGTGTGTGTGTGTGTGTGTGTGTGTGTGTGTGTGTGTGTGTGTGTGTGTGCACTCCTACAGAGGGATGTGTGTGTGTGTGAGTGTGTACTTTGTGCGCGGCCTCTCTGGACGTCGAGGGGGTTGGGAGGAAGAGGCAGGGCTTGTCTTTGGGGGAAGGGGCTTCTTGGGAGGGACAGATGGGAGGGCGGGCTTAGGGATGTCTCCCACTTTTGCCTCCTCACCTACACATAGACACACACACGTACATTGTCACATGCACACACACACACACACACACACACACACACACACACACACACACACACACAATAACGGGGCAGATGAAGATGAATGTGTATGTGATACACACACATGAATTACAATACACACACATGAATACACCAACTTGCCAGAAACACAAACTAATGCTACCAAACACACACACACAACAATGACATTGGTATGTACTTCCGAAAACACACACACAAGCACAGTCACACAGAAATGCTAACACCCAACAAAATACCAAATTCTCTCTCACACAGGCAGATAACCACACACACAAACAGGTTTCAATTCAAATTGCAGATCAGAAGAAGTTGTGTTTGCCGGCCATTTTGAGACGCAGGAAGAGTACAGAACCGTAAACCCTTTTTAAAGTTGGTGATCATAGACTGGCAGGGGAGAGGGCAGGAAGTGAGTTAGTCATGGGTAAAAAGCACTTCCTGATTTTTGTTTTCACAAAAACACGAACCACCACTTTGCAACCACTACATGGCGACAGAGAACTGCACCACTAGCGCATTTAGTGGTCAGTTGAGGAGAGAATTAAGATAAGATCAGATAAGATGTACCAAATTAATCCATGTTAGGGAATTTAGGAGCATTAGAGGAAGCAGAGGGTTCTAAGAAGCCGCAGAGAACCCACAGGACAGAGTTAGTCTAGGTTGAGCAGAGCAGATCCTAAGAGGAGCAGAGCACTCTCCGGAGAAGGGTTGGTGGGTAGGTCAGTAGGAGGGTAGGAAGGAGGGTGGGTGGGTAGGTCAGTAGGAGGGTAGGAAGGAGGGTGGGTGGGTAGGTCAGTAGGAGGGTAGGAAGGAGGGTGGGTGGGTAGGTAAGATAGATTGGGGAAGGGGGGTGGGTAGGAAGGTTAGGAGGTAGGTATGTAGGAGGGTAGGATGGCTAGGTAGGTAGGTAGAAAGGGAGGTAGGGTAGAAGGGTAGGTAGGTGGGTAGGGAGGTAGGGTAGAAGGGTAGGTAGGTGGGTAGGGAGGTAGGAGTGTAGATACGAGGGTAGAGTGGGTGGGAGGGTAGGAGGGTAGGTAGGAGGCTAGGGTAGGGAGGTAGGAGTGTAGATACGAGGGTAGGGTGGGTAGGAGGGTAGGTAGGTGGGTAGGGTAGGGAGGTAGGAGTGTAGATACAAGGGTAGGGTGGGTGGGAGGGTAGGAGGGTAGGTAGGAGGCTAGGGTAGGGAGGTAGGAGTGTAGATACGAGGGTAGGGTGGGTAGGAGGGTAGGTAGGTGGGTAGGGGAGGCAGGGTTGGGGTACCTCTCTCTGCGTCCCGTTGGGGAAGGTGTTCCGGACGCTCTGGAGGAACCTTCTTGACCTCTGACCTTTTCTCTACAGGTCAATGTTCACATGGATTGGTCAATGTGGAAGTGGAGGGGAGGTAGGGAGGGGGGAAGGGGGTGAAGGGGGAGGTTGTGGTCATAGAGATCAGATCACGGATGACATCATCATCAGGAGGTTGCTTTTAGTTCTCTCTCTCTCTCTCCATCACTCTCCATGTTTGATGTCTCCATCTCTCTCTCCCTTCTGTCCACCTCTCTCTTACCCTTTCCTCGCTGACGCTGACACTCTGAGTGCTGATAGAGATTTCTTGGTGAAACGCAGCATGATTTAAACAGCTGATCCAACAGAGTACAGTGTTGGATCCCCAGAAATATATATACAATCTGATGTTCATATTCACACAGTGAAGCATAAGAGAGGTTTCTGCTACTGAGATGGAGATACACAGTCGGAATGACCGGCCGACTGAGTGACTGGATGGATGGATGGATGACAACAACAGGTTCACAAGTGTAACAGTGACGATGGGATCAGCGAAGAGAAGGAGTGAGAAAAGGAGTGAGAACAAAGAGATAAAGGAGAGGGACGAGACGGCAAAGCGGTGGAACAAGTGAAACAAGAAAAGGTGAAGGTGAAAGGTGAAAGGTGAAAGGTGAAAGGTGAAAGGTGAAAGGTGAAAGGTGAAAGGTGAAAGGTGAAAGGTGAAGCGATGATGAAAGGGCGAGGAGAGGAAAAAAAGGGGAGGAGCGAAAAGAATAGAAGAGAGGAGATAGGAGAATAGAAAAGGAGGAGAGAAAATCCAATATGAGAAGAGATAGGGAGAGAAGGGGAGAGAAGGGGAGAGAATATATGATAAAAGAGGAGAGAAGAGGAAACGAGTGTTTAGATACCTGATGTGTGTTTAGCTGATGAGCCACTGGGCGGAGGGGGCTTTTTTGGTCTCTGAAACAAAAAACACACACGCACGCACGCACACACACACACACACACACACACACACACACACACACACACACACACACACACACACACACACACACACACACACACACACACACACACACACACACACACACACACACACACACACGCGCGCGCGCGCGCGCGCACACACACACACACACACACACACACACACACACACACACACACACACGTTTCAATATTATTACGATTTGAGTCGATCAATCAAACCGCTGATATTTGCTGGATAAAAAGCAAACTGAATAAATCCAATGCAGTGTATAAATATATAACTCTCACCTCTTTCTCCACCTCTGGAAGCAACACTTTGACAAAGTTATCTGGGAACACACCCTGACGACCCCCGACCTCTCCCATCCACCAGCCGGCGTCCGCACAGTCCTACCAAAGCACAAAGCCACCAACACCCTCCATCATCAGGCAGGCCTGGGTCATAGGTTGGAAGCAGTGGCGCATAGGAAGCCCCATGCTCCAGAACCACATTGAAATAAGTCACATAGCTGCCGTGTTGCTGTGGTCCGCAGAGTCCGTCCGTACAATAATTGAGCTATTGTATTTATGTTTCATCCACAAATGTGTTTTTGAGTAAAATTGTTGGGTTAATTGTGACTGTCTCACAATTTTGGTTTCACAATCGCAGCAAATGTGATGATACATGATACACAGACACACACACACACAGACACATATCCTTACCTTGCTGATAATGGCAACTATCTCGCCCTCTTTGATTGACAGCTCGTCCTCGTTTTGTGCTTCATAAGGGAAGAGGACTTTACACATTTCCCGCCCACCTGTGGGCCAATCAGGTTACAGAGACCAAGTGTGAAGATTCCCGCCCTTAATGATTTGGATCCTTTTTTGATTATGTTGTTTTACGTAAAGCAACTTGATAAGTCTAAAGTGTTTTACATTTGACTTGACTTGAAAACATACTTTTAATATTAAATAGTGGGCTTTAAACGGTAATACCTGTACCTGAACCTCTGTTGACCTGCGATGGCTGGCTGGTGTAACAACAATAAGCCTCGCACTCCTACCTTTAGATCTGCCATCAGGCTCCGCTTTCATGGTATCCACGGCAACTGTGGCTGTTTTCACTGTGTGAGTCTGAGAGAGTTACATAGAGAGAGAGAGAGAAACGAAACAATCACAGTGTACCTAAACCAGGACAGTTGTTGTTGAGTGTCTGTGTGTGAGTGCATGTGAGTGTGTGTGTGTGTGTGTGTGTGTGTGTGTGTGTGTGTGTGTGTGTGTGTGTGTGTGTGTGTGTGTGTGTGTGTGTGTGTGTGTGTGTGTGTGTGTGTGTGTGTGTGTGTGTGTGTGTGTGTGTATGTGTGTGTGTGTGTGTGTGTGTGTGAAAGTTGTTAATAGCACCGTTGATTTCTTATTGGAAAAACTCCCTACTCTGTGTTTGTGGAACCAGTGTGGCTTTCATGCACACGCACACACACACACGCACACATACACACACACACACACACACACACACACACAGTCACTCACTCGTTGTGGACACACAGGGCCCAGTCAGTCCCTAACACACAGCACTCTGTTCCGTCAAAAACATACTGACCCAGCCCCTCCTTTCTCTTTCCTAACACACACACACACACACACACACACACACACACACACACACACACACACACACACACACACACACACACACACAGTCCCCCCAAAAAGCTAATGATAGCCATGTGATGACATGAGTGCCATCGCCACGACAACGTCAGCTGAGTATATAACCATTTACACACGCGCACACACACACACACACACACACACACACACACACACACACACACACACACACACACACACACACACACACACACACACACACACACACACACACACACACACACACACACACACACACACACACACACACACACACACACACACACACACACCAGCTCTAGAGAAGCTTTGTATTCTTCTACACACAAAACAGAGGTGCGGCTGTTTCCTGTTTTACCATAAAAGAAGCATAACAGCAACATAACTATGTGGGCGGCCATTTTAAAAGAGTACCTGTGTCTCTTCTGCTGTAACCTAACATTTTCATTATAATTTAGAATCAACCAATGCAGGAAATACTGCAGACAGAGTAAACTAGTCTGGCATCCTATTGGCCCCTTCAGTTATTGTTTCATCTTAATATTAATACTATTAATAATAATGGTAAGTAAGTAGGGGTGACCAAACTGTGATACTGGTGTTGGGATTATGGGTTGAATAGGTCTGGCGACTAGCTGAACTTCAAAGTTCTGGCATTAATGAGCTTTTCAAACTTCCTCTTTAACCTTTTTTGACACGTAGAATGTTAGATGTTAAGCGGTTACTAGTTCACTGACCATAACCCCTTGTAACCCCTTGTAAAAATATTAAATATTTTATGTATAACATAACTGGTCAGTAAAACACCCTTGTTATCAGTGGGTTCTTAAGAATATAATTTAGGAAATTATATCTGTGAATTCCTGAAAGTGTTGCATTGAATCATATTTACATAACAGTTGCATATTAATGTACTATGTATACACTACAAAATAGTTACATATTGCATAAAGTATTGTTATCATATAAAGTAATGTTATCGTATTTATAAAATATTTTTGAGGGGTTATACAAAGGAAACAAAAAAAATCGGCATTTACAAAAGCACATAAATAAGAAACACTTCAGATCAGAAGTGACTTAATTGATCAGAACTATTACGTCATGAGACCATGGAAGACGTTTCAAACGTCTACATGGGAACAGTTCACTGCTTCATGCCTTCGACAAGACACATCTCCCAATAAACTTGCAATCCATCCATTCATCCACTCATGCATACTTATCCATCCACCCATCCATCATCCATCCATCATACAGCCATCATCCATCCATCATTTATCCTTCATCCATCCATCATCCATCCATCATGCAGCCATCATACAGCCATCATCCATCCTTCATCCATCCATCATCCATCCACCATTCATCTAATTTGCAGTAAAACTCTCCTCTCTACTCGGAGCGCTTCCTTACCGTAGTTAGCTCTCTGTACGTAGCTGTAAGCTACTCCTGCCTCATTCACACATGCTGTAAAATTGCTTCCTGCTGCTTCATTAGAGCTATGTGTCTAGCGGTGACTCAGCGATATTCAGCCCCCCCCACCCCACCCTTCCACACACACACACACACACACACACACACACACACACCATAGCCTCCTTAGACAAGATGCAGAGACTACATTACCCATAAAGCCACATTCCTGCCACCCCCACACAGCAGGACAGGCTGCCAGACATCCTTGAACGCAAGCCCACACACACATGTACACACACATGCACACACACATGCACACAAGCACACACACATTTCTAATACATTTGCACCCAGCAAGCCATCTGTGTAACCTTCTGTCAAGCCAAACAGAACCCAGAATGAAACTCAATGTTTACCACATAGCGATGTCTCTCTCCAACGGAAAAACACAGGTTGCGGACAGGCAGCGTGAGAGAGCAAGAACCTTTTTTTCATTCGAAAACTTTGACTGACAAAAATGCAGACAAACTGACTAACTTAAATGAATCAAAATAAACCGTGAATAAACTGAGAAATGGGAGGAAGACAGAACAAACCAAGGGAGATATATAGTTTGAGAGAGACAGAAAGAGAGGGGGAGAGAGGGAGAGGGACAGAGAGAGCACATGCCAGAGAGAGAGGGACAGAGACAGAGAGAGGGAGAGAGAGAGAGAGAGAGAGAGAGAGTGTGTGTCCTTACTGTTACAGTCCTCCTCTGCATGTGATCCAGCCAGAGAAAGAGACACCAGGCACTGCTGTGTGAATGAGGGAATACAAGCCACCTCTCTCTCTCTCTCTTCCTCCCCTTCCTTCTCTCTCTCTATCTCCGTCTCTGTCTCTCTCTCCGTTCCCCTTTCCACGTCCCTAAACTCACTCCCCCTTCTCGTTCTCTCACTTCTTTGTCACTGTAATTCTAAGGTTTGCTTACTTCTGCTTTTCTTCTGACACATGTGCACTGAGTGTGTGTATGTTGGAGTGGGGGGGGTGAGTGGAAATGTGTGTGTCACCACTTCCTGAATCATATATAAGAAGGGGTGGGGCCAAAATCAGAGACTTCCTGTCTCACAATCCCTGTCAAATATAAAATAAATGTGTGCGCGTGTGTGTGTGTGTCTCCGTGTGTGTGTGTGTGTGTGTGTGTGTGTGTGCATGTGTGTGTTTGTGAGCGAGAGGGTTTGTGTGTGTGTGTGTGTGTGTGTGTGTGTGTGTGTGTGTGTGTGTGTGTGTGTGTGTGACTTACTCTGTCTCCCTCCGGGTCCAGCTCCATGGACCGTGGTCTGAGTTTAATGGGCTGGGCTTTGAAGATGTCCCCGAACCCAAAGCCTCGTACCTGGGGACAGAGAGCAGCATGTCACCACTAGGCTGGAGAAACACAGAAGCGGACTCCCATGCTGTGCAGGGCTCAGACGGAGGGCAGGAAGTGAGCTGGAGTCTAATAGCAGCACTCTGTGTGCGGGAACTAATGGTTCGAGAATAACACCAGAAAGAAATACACATATTTTGGAATCGATCCGTGTCGTTTCAAAGACAATGATTGATCACGCAATATTAATATGTATTATGTCAGTAGACCTTTCAATTAATTCTGAAATATCTATAAAAATATAAGTATATATATATATATAGAGAGAGAGAGAGAGAGAGAGAGAGAGAGAGAGAGAGATAGATAGATAGATAGATAGATAGATAGATAGATAGATAGATAGATAGATAGATAGATAGATAGATAGATAGATAGATAGATAGATAGATAGATAGATAGATAGATAGATAGATAGATAGATATAGATAGATAGATAGATAGAGATACATATATATATACTAAGCAAAAAAAATACATTATTGATTGTTTCTCTCCCAGTTCCCCAAACCACTGTGCCTTTGGGCAGAGAAAGTAGGTCCGGGTGGAATGGAGTCCTGGGATAACCTTTACTGAATTATTGCTGAAAAGCTCAATTCGAACACATTTTGAGATTGCCTTATGGATAATGATCAGCGAGACGTTTGTATTTTAGTTTTTTTATTGGGGGGACCTGGTGACTTGGGGGCTAGACGTCGTCACGCCTACGCCTTGTAGCTAGAAACGGCCCTGTCTGGAGGCAGCCTTGTAGCTAGAAACGGCCCTGTCTGGAGGCAGCCTTGTAGCTAGAAACGGCCCTGTCTGGAGGCAGCCTTGTAGCTAGAAACGGCCCTGTCTGGAGGCAGCCTTGTAGCTGGAAACGGCCCTGTCTGGAGGCAGCCTTGTAGCTGGAAACGGCCCTGTCTGGAGGCAGCCTTGTAGCTGGAAACGGCCCTGTCTGGAGGCAGCCTTGTAGCTAGAAACGGCCCTGTCTGGAGGCAGCCTTGTAGCTGGAAAGGGCCCTGTCTGGAGGCAGCCTTGTAGCTGGAAAGGGCCCTGTCTGGAGGCAGCCTTGTAGCTGGAAACGGCCCTGTCTGGAGGCAGCCTTGTAGCTGGAAACGGCCCTGTCTGGAGGCAGCCTTGTAGCTGGAAACGGCCCTGTCTGGAGGCAGCCTTGTAGCTGGAAACGGCCCTGTCTGGAGGCAGCCTTGTAGCTGGAAACGGCCCTGTCTGGAGGCAGCCTTGTAGCTAGAAACGGCCCTGTCTGGAGGCAGCCTTGTAGCTGGAAACGGCCCTGTCTGGAGGCAGCCTTGTAGCTGGAAACGGCCCTGTCTGGAGGCAGCCTTGTAGCTGGAAACGGCCCTGTCTGGAGGCAGCCTTGTAGCTAGAAACGGCCCTGTCTGGAGGCAGCCTTGTAGCTGGAAACGGCCCTGTCTGGAGGCAGCCTTGTAGCTAGAAACGGCCCTGTCTGGAGGCAGCCTTGTAGCTAGAAACGGCCCTGTCTGGAGGCAGCCTTGTAGCTGGAAACGGCCCTGTCTGGAGGCAGGTACATAGTTCATGTGCAGCTGGGTTCATGAATTGGGAAGTGAAACACTAAAGGACTCGTTTCAACAAGGGTGTTCATTGTTAGTGCTTTTGGTTTTGAACTAAAACTGCTTCCTAGTCACTATGCTTAAAATGGGTTGAACCAACGGGAAATAAAACATTTGCCTTTTTAACCTCGCTGGAAGACATTGTATCATTCAAACATTAGGCTTGCACATGCGCATGTATATATCCAGTGAACAAGTCCTCCATCTCCTGTTTGCTCAACTGGTGTGACATCATCTGCTTCATCTGGTTTTAAATGATTGAACTGTTTGATTTGAACTGAATTCCTGTGTTTCACAATCACTGTAGTGAGCTGCAGTGTGCAGTGTGTTGTAATACATATGTAGGTTTTTATATATAAATACTGATTTTTCAAGACTGACGGATGATTTGC
>JACYXH010000614.1:132500-155000 GCA_026745465.1 Lota lota | reverse complement strand
GTAACGTTTTAGGACATGGTGACAGGTAAAGGATTGAGACTAAAGGACAAGCCTGCTAGATATGCGGAAAAAGTGCCCATAACATTTTTCTTTTTTATCAATAACATATGATATATAAATAATAGCCGCACAGACATGGTGCGTAAGGTCTTACGCACAGCAGGACAGCAGACAACATTATAGGCTCCCAGCCTACAGCACCTAAAACACATGCTGCCTCAGGAAAGCTCTCAGGGTTATTAAAGACTCCTAACAGCCAGCTCATTAGCACATTAGCCCTTCACTCTGCTGCCGTCTGGCGATACCGGAGCATCCAATCTCGCACCCGCAGACTGAAGGACAGTTCCTATCCTATAGCTTCTTTTCCATCCCGGGTTTCTCAACGGGCCGTTCAAACATTCAAATGTGACTTTATGACCTTACTCATCTAAACCATATAATAATTGATATTCTACTTCATAATTGCGTATAGCTTTGACCTTTGCAAATAACTGGTTCTGCACCTAATTTGATTTTGGATATAATATATGTATCTTTATATATATTTTTATTTTTGTCCAGCACTGACCATAAAAATATTGTACTTGAACTTGAACAATAGAAATTATTCAAATATATTAACATATGTCGCCTGTAATATATAAATAACTTCTGAGTACTTTGACTGTGATTAAAAGTATTCTGTGATTTGAAGTAAACACTGCTGTAATTAAATTGTTGAATGATCTTCACTTGATTTAAATTCAGCTCAATCGAAAACGTTTTAATAGTTCAATGGTGTTTTTTGTGTGGCTATGATGACACTACTGCCACGATTAGAACGCAATTGGCCTAATGTTAACGTGATAGTTGGACTTGTTACGATTGATCTGACAATAAATATAATTCCATAACCACCAATGACGTAGCCTGTAATCTATCACTGCCGGTAATGTATGACGATGAAGGAACAAGGACACAGGCCACGTGCGTACGTAAAACCACCACGTCGTGCGGAAGTAGCCGCGCCGTTTAAGGACGTCAGGGAAGGAAGGTTGCGTGCACGCTGCCGCGGGTGTTGGCGCTGTTTTCATTGAAGGTGAGAAGACCATAATACCACATTATCTTAATGTATCTCCATATATCTAACGTATGTGAATGTAAAAATAAGAACATTTGTTACTGAGCATTGCCTCTACCGTTTACGAAGAAGTAAATATACAGTAGTAGTGGAGTTCGTTTTTTTCAGAGGACGATGCTGGAGCTTGTGTGACAGTCTGAACGTTTTTAGCGGCCATATCTTATTTTATTGTATATATTTTGAGTCGTCTCTGGAGTACAATTGGATGATTTGCTGGTGAGCATGTTTACAGATTTCGCTGGTGCACCTAGTGAGTTGTCGGATTAAAATGGAGAGCTGTCGAGGTTAGGCTGTTAACATTTGTAGGCGCCAGCCTACAGCTACTCTCTCCGTCGATGGTAGATTATAGGCTATTATAAGATGGTAGAACGAGGGGAGGCTGCGTCATTT
Organism: Lota lota; assembly: GCA_026745465.1. Taxonomy (NCBI): domain Eukaryota; kingdom Metazoa; phylum Chordata; class Actinopteri; order Gadiformes; family Lotidae; genus Lota; species Lota lota. Next base: position 153,490 of record JACYXH010000614.1, on the reverse strand, counting down.
CCTCTCCACCTGCATGAGGTCCATGAGGCTGACCAGCAGGGAATAAGAAGTGGCACTTGGGTCTAAACCTTATTATCTGATCTAATACAGTGACGTCTATGGTATCGACGCATCGCTTCTGAGGCTGCCTACAGTGCGTTGTCACACCGACCCTACAAGGCTCTTAACGGGTAGAACTACTGTCGGCCTTTTTTCATTACTTCCTGCAGTTCACTTCAAATGCTAAGAGCAATGATGTAACAGCAGCTCCTGTATTAACTATTTGGTCGAACAAGTATGTTGAAAATGTATGTGTGTGTATATATATATTCGTTTCATACTTTAAATGGAACACCCAAAGGTGTGTGTGTGTTCTACCACACACACACACACACACACACACACACACACACACACACACACACACACACACACACACACACACACACACACACACACACACACACACACACACACACACACCGCAGAACCGGTAATGCTCAACAGAAAGGATGTGCTGCAGGTAGATTTGTTCAGGAAAGCATTTATGGTTACTATAATTCACAACCTCTACTTCCTGTATCGTTGAGTGTTGTAACCACTTTCCAAGTGCAGTAATGCGTGGTAGGCATACCTAGTTGCAACAGGCTGACTGTAGAAAGACCTGTAATGTATATTGAAGTCAGTGGAATAACCAAAACTTTCTCACTTGAAGAATATGGTCCAAATCTTGTATGGACTTGATTTGTACTAAACTTCACTGTGCTTCTTTGGGAGTGATCACTGCATGGAAAAACAGATTTCCGGCTTCCGTGGATGCCTTTGAACACTAATTCCTGGCAGTTAACGGCCGTTTACAGCCTGTGAAAGTTCGCTTGTGCCATAAATTGTCGTTAATGAATCAATCATAAGTCCTAATCCCCATACTATCCTGATTTGCATTTGTGTAGCTCGTAGGGTTTTCATTTATATGTGAAAGCCTCACGTAGACCTAGGGGCCGGGAGGCTTCTTACTGACATGGAAACTCCACGCCATTACCTGGCATTTCCCAGTAGTTCCCTGTGCTGCGAACAGCCGTGCACCTGAACGTCCACGGCAATTTACAGTGCTGCTAACTGGCGGAAATCCTACTTTTGATGCAGTGGATTTGATACAAAATGATACATGGTGCCACTAAGTGAAACTCCAAGACCCGATTTTGGCTAATTTCCATTGTCATATAATTCAGTTATTTAAAAACTAAATAGTGTGTCAACAGCATAACGTTATTATTCCCCAACATCAATTTTTATCTAACATCCCCTATATCTCAAAGATATTTGCGATGGCGTCTCTATATCTCGACCTTGACACACAGCCAATACGGCTAACCTTAGCTTCCCAAATGTCTAGACATATGGTTTCACCCCAAACAACGAAGAACGAAAACTGTGTTCGACACAGTACTGCAGAGAGGCTATGACATTATACCTCATTGATCCCTGAGGGGACGTTTGGTTGTCGCAGTAATAGAAGTACAGTGCAGATAGGAAACGTGATGCTCGTACTATTTGGGAGTAGCTGTAGAATACAAATGATGATAATATGCAGTTATTTGCATGTTTACAGATGTATAAAATACGCTTATAATAGGCTAATGCCTTGGATTTATATACAGTTTTTCTACTCAAGACACTTCACATAAATATATTAAAAAAAACAGAAAACATTGCAAAGAAAAACTAGAATGAAGCGTGGAGGGATGTGTAGGCAGGGTGGTGTAAGCAAGATGGAATAGGTTGGTTTACAGGCCTTCTGAAAGCTAGACCGGCTGTTTGCTGGGGGATACAATTTGGGAGAGCTGCAACAAAGGCACGGCCTCCCCAAATAATAAATATATTCTCTTGGAGGAAATAACATGAACAAGTGATTTGTCACCGTTTCCTTAACTTGCAACCTTCTTTTTAAAAAAGCGCTCATGATATCACCGTTTGACATGTGAGCTCTTGTGTTCAAAATTCAGTCTAAATTGAGTGAACTTGGGCACGTATTTTCAGACAGACCAGTAATAGGCTGTGATGAAGCGGCAGGTGCTATGGCGGGTATGAGGAAATGTACAGGGAAGTGGTCGAGCTAGCTTCTTGCTCTCTCAATCGTGCGGTCAGGCTGGTCCAAGGGCCTGGTGTGTTTTGAAAGTAAACACGATTTACACAAGCCCATCTCTGTCATTACTAAAAACCCAATGGGTCTATCTCGGTCTTCTGTCATCACTCAAAACACAATGGGTCTATCTCGGTCTTCTGTCATCACTCAAAACACCAACGGGTCTGTCTATCTGGCTAAGACCGTGTTTGTTATAGTGTATTTCATTGAAATGACCTTTTAGGTTGGTATAATCAGTGTGAGGCATGTCTGTCACGGTTTGGTTGGTTGTTAGGTCTGTTGGGCTGGGTTTCATTGTTAGTCTGGTATGGAGGAAGTACCTGCTCGTAAATGTCTAGATGTGTGGGATTCCGCAATTTCCTTATACTGCAGAACATTAGCTTCTTAGGCTGATGCTTGTCTATGAGCAAATATTTAATTACGTTTTCACAGATTAGGCATTTATTTGGTTTGCTTTCTTATTTAAAGAATGTTGGTTGGGTTTGATAGTAATTCTTGTTTTTATTTTGGTAAAGACTCAACAATTCAAAAGGTAATGTGAAACTTGTAAATAGACAAGTATATATTAGTTCTTACGAGGCAACGTAATAACTAATATTGAGATCTTATAATATCGGATCTTACGTTGGCTCTACGGTCTGAGGGAGGACAAGATTTTTAACTGGAACATTAGACCTTGAGGCTCTTAAAGAGGCACTTAAGTGAATCAAACTAACCGCGTGAGTCATGCTGAGAACTGGTCTGAATCACAAGAAGACTTATTTATGTCTACCAAACATTTTCCATGCTCCGTCCGTCCATCTCCCTCATATTTGTGTTTTTATCTATCTTTCTTATGTTGACCTCATCGCTACATTGCAGCTTGAGGATTAACCCCCGTATCAACAATGGAGCAAGTCAGAGCTGCCTTCAATAACATGGTGAGTTGGTTGTGTTTTGTAACTTCCATGTATTTTGTATATCTTTTTTGTATTCCACAGTTACATTTTAGGTAATTTGTTAGTTTCCAAGGTCTTCGAGTGACTGATAAAATAACTGGGCTGTGGGAATGTTTGCAGTTTCCTGTTGGACTCCATAGCAAAGTAGAGATAAAAGGATTTGTTAATCTGTTGATGATTTCTCCAACATCTCAACTGATCTGTCTCTAATATCTGAAGCCTCAAGGACAAAATAATGGCAAAATGTGATGTCTATGTCTTTAGTGGAGTGTACTTTGATTTTGTTAACTTTGTTTGCCTCTCTGTGTGTTAAATATATGCCGTGTCTCCCTGCCTCCTTCTACCTCCGTCTCTCCCTGCCTCCCTTCCTCTACCTCCGTCTCTCCCTGCCTCCCTTCCTCTACCTCCGTCTCTCCCTGCCTCCCTTCCTCTACCTCCGTCTCTCCCTGCCTCCCTTCCTCTACCTCCGTCTCTCCCTGCCTCCCTTCCTCTACCTCCGTCTCTCCCTGCCTCCCTCCCTCTACCTCCGTCTCTCCCTCCCTCTACCTCCATGTCTCCCTGCCTCCATCTACCTCCGTCTCTCCCTCTCTACCTCCGTCTCTACCTCCGTCTCTCCCTTCCTCTACCTCCGTCTCTCCCTTCCTCTACCTCCGTCTCTCCCTTCCTCTACCTCCGTCTCTCCCTGCCTCCCTCCCTCTCTCCCTCCCTCCCTCCCTCTCTACCTCCGTCTCTCCCTGCCTCCCTTCCTCTACTTCCGTCTCTCCCTGCCTCCCTCCCTCTACCTCCGTCTCTCCCTCCCTCCCTCCGTCTACCTCCGTCTCTCCCTGCCTCCCTCCCTCTGTCTCACCCTCCCTCCCTCCGTCTCTCCCTCCCCTCCCTCCCTCCCTCCCTCCCTCCCTCCCTCCCTCCCTCCCTCCCTCCAGGTCCGCAGCGGGCGCTACAGCCGTTTCTCCCTGCAGCGGGGGCAGGACGGGGTTCAGCACGTGGAGGTGAGGCTGTCGGAGGACACCCTGGACGACACAGCGGAGGTCAACGGCCAGCCGGTAGGGGACTACCCCTCCTACCGGCCCCACCCGGCCGCGCACCGCCGCCGTAACATCTGCTACTTGGCCCTCGGCACCCTGTTAATCTTCGTCATCGGTGAGCTTCCGCCCTCGTCATCCTCCTCCTCGCCTGCGTCCTACATTTACAGAAGTCATTTGAGTACAGGAAAGTGCTTGATGAAAACGACCCGGTGCAGTCGCAGTAGGAATCAGGAAGACGGTTAATGGTAGTGCACCTCAAAGTGGGATCTCGATTCGTTCCTTGAGTCGAATTGTCAACGACCAAAGTTGACAAAAGTGCACAAGTCAGCTTGTGAGATGTAGTATAAATTGGGAAAAAACATCAGTAGAGAAGGAAGGTGGGCTGTGTTGTGGACACTTTTATCCAAAATGTTCAACAATTCCTTAAGTTTAAGTTTTGTTAGCAAGGGTAGCCGCAGTGGGACTCGAACCCTGAACCCTGGCAGTGTTAATGCCATGTCTTACCTGTTGGGCTATACCGTAAAATATACAAAAGCACCTACACCTCTGGAAACCCTGCAAAGTATAATTGTCTTGTGTTCCTACATCTACCCTCTGCCCATGCCCACCTCCCTGCCAGGCTACCTGATTGGATACGTGAGCCACCGTAAGCCTGAGCAGCTGCCAATCAGCTGTCCCACAGCAGGAGCTATTCGGCCGTCGGTGGAGAACGGGCCTGCGGAAGCTCCGGAGCCTTCTCTGGAATGGAGTGACATCACACGCCTGCTGTCTGAGAAACTGAGCGCCCAGACGCTGACTAAGGCTCTGAGGTGCTGTGCCTGTATCATCTATTGATCCATTCTCCCTGGGAACAAACAGGGGGCTCTGTTATATTGCATAAATGGAAATGGCCTTTAGAGGTTGGATTAATCAGCAACCGGAGGTACTGTTGAAAAGCAAATGCAAAATGATACATTTGCTGAAGGGTTTTTCAACAGAAACCGTATGACGTACTGTTGGTGTTTTAGGAACGACTCTGTTTTGTAACTTGGTTGGTGGATAAGAATTGTCCTCTGTGATCGCTTGTCAACTTATGAATTCAAACACCATGTAAAGGGAGGTTTAAACAAGGATTAATGGATTAATTATAACCTAGAACTAACGGTTAACTAACAGGTTTTGTATATACAGGATTAAATCCTGTAAAGTTAGCCTCCAAGCCAATAGGTTGTGTTTGAACCTCAATGTCTACCTGTAGTCAGCAAGGTGCTTAACCCCTACATGCTGCTTGATGACAATGCCATTCCCTGTAATACACTGTAAATGCTCAATCTACATGTGACCCTCCCCCCCCCCTCCCTCCCCGTGTCTGCAGTGATCTGGACAAGGAGTCCCGGTCTGCAGGGAGCTACGAGGACATCAACCTGGTGAACGGCATCGTCCGGCAGTTCAAACAGCAGCAGATGGCCCCATGGGTGGGTATCCACCACGTCCAGCTGCAGACCCAAGACAGGTAAATACATGCTAGGCTAATGCAGCTAATGCTAACCCAGATTATATACATGGTTTGAGAGGCTGATGCTGGCTAGGCTAATGCAGCTAATGCTAACCCAGATTATATACATGGTTTGAGAGGCTGATGCTAACCCAGATTGTATACATGGTTTGAGAGGCTGATGCTGGCTAGGCTAATGCAGCTAATGCTAACCCAGATTATATACATGGTTTGAGAGGCTGATGCTGGCTAGGCTAATGCAGCTAATGCTAACCCAGATTATATACATGGTTTGAGAGGCTGATGCTAACCCAGATTGTATACATGGTTTGAGAGGCTGATGCTAACCCTGTTTATATAAATTTGAGTGTTGCATAGTGGACGAGCGTAGTGTATTCTCAAATTTGGCCATATACAAAAGTTAATTTTCGTCATTTGCTGGGTGATTTGATCTGATTTCATTTTTTTTCATCCCGAGTTTCCTGTCCGGGATTAATAAAGTACTTATCTCTTGTTTTGTATGAAGCTTTCTGTCCACGCTGTGATCAACTATGTCTCCTTTAAAAGTATTATGCACTAAGCTTCGTAATGGGAGCATCATTTAGTCACAATAAAAACACTTGCCATCACAATCTTTTGACTTCCTGCACCAGCCCACACACAAGTGCAAAATGCATTGGTGTGGTGAGTGAACCACAGAAATCAATGTTGACCTTCTGCTTCACAGCAGCAAGCCCAACACAGTCAGGTTTGGTTCGGAGGTATTCCGGCCTACAGGTTACCTGGCCTACAGCGCGCAGGGAAACGTCCAGGTGAGCTCACCGGACCCCTTTTCTAGTTCTTGATGTGTTATGTGAAATGGTTATTTAGTCGGGGACGTCTGTAAGACACACACGTGTGGGAGTGACTTGGATGTCTTGTTTTTGGTTGTACACACTCTGGGGCAGACAAAGTTGAGCTTCACAATAAGACATTAGTATAATATTGGTTTAATCAAAATTGTATTTATTCATAATAATGAGAAATAAAAAAAATCGTAATTTGTATACGAAGAGCAGTTGTATCATATGTGTTGCATTTTCTATTCAAGCCGTCTTTAAGTATTTTGAGTGATTGGAAATCTGTCGTTTTCATCAAAATGAATTCCAGAACAACTGGTTCAACTATCATCTCTGACGATAGAAATGAAACCTTCTTGTATTCACCGTACGTGTAGGGTAAAGTGGTGTATGGTAACTACGGGGGTCTGGGAGACTTCCGTCTGCTGGGGAACCAGGGCGTTGAGCTGAAGGGCAGTGTGATGCTGCTTCGTGCTTCTGCACAAATAAGCTTCGCCCAGCAGGTTGGTGTGGCCGGTAGCATGTCAATGCATTTAGTACGACTGTCAGCAACCTAGTTATTCATCTTTATTTGGTAACTTCCTAATGAAGAGACATAAAACGATATTGAAAAACGGAATTAGATCAAGTGGAATGCTAACATGAAGTTGAACTGAAATATAAATGCGTGCTGTATTTTAGGTGTAAATAATAAAAGTACTTCTGCATTGGATACGTATTCATGTTGTTGATGTACTTTCTTGTTAGACCATGGTAGACTATTGTAAAACTGAGTGTGTGTCTGTGCTTTCAGGTGGCTAACGCTGCTAGCAATGGAGCTTCTGCGGTTCTGGTATACCCAGATCCCCAGGACTACAAGTACAACAACGACACAGATCTCTTTGGACACGTGAGTGGCAACCCTCCCTTCTCCATGTGTGCTGGTCTGTGCTCCTGTATGTTGGAAATAAACACCTTTTTTTAAAGTGAAAATGGACAACGCAGCTCAATGCTGGGAGTTCCTTGTAGAAAATTACCTTAGTTATACTTAAATAGAAATAACTATTAATAAAATGATGACGAATGTATATATAAATGTTTTATTTTATTTATTAAAAAACGTAATTTTGACATTTTATATCTTATTTATTATCAGATTCCTAAAAGATATCTCTGTCTAAAGGCCTTTTTATCTCCCATGAAAGAGGAGCGGTGCCCAACGAGCCCAAATGGTTATTCTTTCACACACACCTGAATGCCTGTGTTTGGTATGCACCCTCAGGTCCACCTGGGCTCTGGAGACCCCTACACCCCTGGCTTCCCCTCCTTCGACAACACCCAGTTCCCCCCCACCAAGTCCTCTGGCCTGCCCTCCATCCCTGCCCAGACCATCACTGCCAACATGGCCGCCACTATTCTACGGTAACGCAACGTCTTCCTTCATTTGCAGCTGATTACAAACTTTGAGAACATGATACTTTATAATTATATTCACAGTATATCACTTTATTGGCTATATACGATATATTGATTTGAACAAGAAAAGTGTAGTGTCGAGGGTGTTTTGACACCCTGCCAAAGTTTACTTGGGTCAATTCCCAGTATTCTACCTGCAGACATCATAGACTAGGGCAAGTTGCCCTATGCTGCTAAAAGGCCAATTCTGCCAGAGGAATTGGATGTTTTTTATAAATTAATCGCACAAAACCAACATTTGAGAAACCCTTATTAGTAACACATGATGAAGACAAACTGTATGTTTGGGTCGTAAAGGGCTTAAATGACATTCAACCATCTTGTTTGATCTGCTGTCATTGTTTCCTTCCTGGTCCAGGGATATCGGCGGGCCTGAGGTGGAGGCCAAGAGCAACTTCACGGGAGGTCTGAGTGGCGCCACCTACAGGCTGGGAGGCAGCGTTAACGCCACGGTGGAGGTCAACAACGTGCTGGTCAACCGAGAGCTCCACAACGTGTTTGGAGTCATCAAGGGCTTCGTCGACCCCGGTAGGACCAATGCCTGTAATTCTGTGGAATAGTTCATGTGTATATCACCCAAATAATGTCCCACATCCTCACTGTCCAGGTCAGGAACTGGTCAGTGTAGTGTAGCAGCACTAGAATCTACACAGTAATGCTTGTGTTTTACCTCAACTATGTCAAAACAGTGTTTGTAAAGACATAAACTATGCATACAACTAAAAAACAAGGTTTTTAAAATGGTAGTATTCCTCAGCAATGTCATGATAAAACACACGCGCAGAAACCCATTGTTGAAACGTATCAAATGCACAACAGCAGCATCTATGATGGCTTGTATGGGTGAGTACATTTTGTCTCAATATGTTATGCGTGCAGATCACTATGTGGTCATCGGAGCCCAGAGAGACTCATGGGGTCGTGGCTATGCCCGATCCACCGTGGGCACGGCCATCCTGATGGAGCTGGCCAAGGCCTTCTATGAGATGGTGGAGAAAGGTGAGGACATCACAATACCAGCGGTCTGTGTCCAGTGGGGGAGGAAATACGAGGTTCCCAAGTAAAAGTTACATTTTGTGTTCCGACTCGGTATAAATAGGTTTGCTAATTGATTCCCTAATCGGTCGTTAAGATGAAGCAAATTAGGGTGGTTGACTCAAAATAAAACTTTTTAGTAAATGTATGGATCTGCAACTTCCACCTCTGTCATATGGATATTGAAGTAAAAAGTGTCTGCATGTTCCGATTAAACAATCCAACAGTAGCATAACATATTAGCTTTAGCTTAAAATGTTTCCCATGGGATGTAAATGTCATTGAAATACATATTTTTAAAAGCTATACAATTTGTATGTATTTTCTTTAGACGGGTTCTTACCCAGGAGGTCCATTGTGTTTGCCAGTTGGAGTGCAGGGGAGTATGGAAACGTTGGCGCCACCGAGTGGCTGGAGGTACAGACTTTAGGCTCCATCCTGATTTAAAATGCTGCTTAGCAGACGGTGCTGTCATCTGACCACGGTGCTCCCTCCACAGGGGTACATTTCCTCCCTGCAGCAGAAGGCTTTCACTTACATAAGCCTGGACGGTGTCGTCATGGGTGAGTACGGAACACACACACGTTCCTCATGTCTCCACCCGTCGTGTTTGATGACATCATCACGCGTCGTCCCGTCTCCCCTCCTCCCCAGGCAAGGGCAGCTTCGTGGCCTCGGCCAGCCCTCTGCTACACGGCCTGATCGAGACCACCCTCAAGAAGGTAAGCAAAAGTAGTGCATTGCCGTCCAAACCCAAAAGATGGATTAACTGTTGAACGATGAAGCATAGATCGGAATGAATCAGTTGTGGGGATTTGGATCCAGCCGGTGGGTGTTTCTGACTCCGTTTGTGTTTCCAGGTGAAGAGTCCAACTGAGTCCGGTACCTTGTTTGATACGCTGAAAGGGGAAGACTGGTAAGACAAAATAGGGTTGTATTCTTATGTCACTATTCATCGAAAAACAAACAGCGGACCAAAACACAAACCAACAAAACAATTAGATTGTTGTTATAAATGGTGGAAAGGTACATTAATAACATGTCTTTTTTTGGACGCAACGTTTGCTGAATGAATCGTAATAGTAAATTGTAGGATGATGTCATTCAAAATGGCCGCTCAGCCTTCCTGGACTGTGCATGTTCAGCTGTGTCTCGTCTCCTCCCAGGCTGAGACCCATGGCTCTGGAGGACCCGGCCTATCCCTTCCTCACCTTTTCTGGCATCCCGTCCGTGTCCTTCCACATCATCACCAAGGGTGTAAGGCATTTGTTTGGTTGGATTTAATTAGCAATTCCGTCAGGGGTCACTGCCATACTTAACATGACCTGGACACATCTGTAGTCAATGCTGATCGATGGTGATTTCACTAATGTTATCAACACAATCTCATGCTACAACATGCTATAACAAAATGCTGGCCAACCCTACCCCTCTTTGTTTACAAGACTCTTACTATGGACCCTCCCAGAACCCCTCCCACTCACACACCCGGGCAGCCGAGCTACGCTGGGTCCCGTTGCCCGCTGGAGTGGACAGAACAATGTTCTTGTTTTTAATTCTCAAGGTTTCCCGCCTACCAACTGGGAGAGGGGCTCAGTGTTGTTGGACTTTGCGTCTTTAAAGGACCAGTTCATTCTATAGTTAAATTTGATTGTTTAAATGTATTTACTGTCAATGTAATGAGCAATGTCCATATATGGAGGAGTACACATCTGGTAATAAATACTACAGCATCAATTTCACTCAAATAACAATAATACAGTAAGAAACCTCTAACCTTTTTGTTTTGGATTCCTACAGCTACTCTGCATGTTGCTTAAGGTGTGTGTGTGTGTGTGTGTGTGTGTGTGTGTGTGTGTGTGTGTGTGTGTGTGTGTGTGTGTGTGTGTGTGTGTGTGTGTGTGTGTGTGTGTGTGTGTGTGTGTGTGTGTGTGTGTGTGTGTGTGTGTGTGTGTGTGTGTGTGTGTGTGTGTGTGTGTGTAGGTGGAGGCGTACAGCTACTACGGCACCGGCCTGGATAACCAGAACCACCTGGACTACGGCACGGGCTGGAAGACCCCCGAGACAGCCGTAGCCGCGGCAACGCTGGCCGGACAGATGGCCCTGCGGCTTGTCCACGACCACAAGCTGCCCCTGGACCCCAGTCGCTACAGCAACACCATCTCTGGGCTGGTGAACCCGCTGGTCCTCCGCGTCATAAACCTCACACAGGTAACACAGAGTCCACTGGGCAGGCAGGTCCTGGTTGATCTATTCGTCACACATCTGGGTTGGACGCTCCCAGATGTGATGTCACTAGAGGGTCGATTTTGAGAGGCCTTATAACGGTGAATCAACCTGCTGTATTGTGCAGCTTCTTATAAGTGGATCGCCTGTAGGGGATCATGTGACATTTGTGTCACACAAGCTTGAAGAGCAACACTGCTGGGCTTTTTTCATTTGTTCAACTTTGTTCAAAATGCACCTCTGTACCTCTGCAGTTATACAGTTATTATGGTGTGTGTGTGTGTGTGTGTGTGTCTGTGTGTCTGTGTGTGTGTGTGTCTGTGGCAGTCCCACAAGCTGCACAACGTCGGCTTCACCTGGCTCTCCAGCGCACGCGGCTCCTACAATCGCGCCGCCACCGGACTCAACACGGCCTTCCTCAACACGGACCTGAAGGACCGCGAGGCGTGCCGCGTCCTCAACGAGCGCATCATGGCGGTGAGTGGACCAGCGCCCGGCGTGGAAGCTGACCCCCGTCTTAATTAGGAGGGTGCTGTTCACCGGAGGCCTGGTTCTGTGTTAGTTTCCAGCCTTTGTAATTACCCACTACTGTTACTTTTTTACACACAAAGTTGCAGAGAACATGTCGATCGCCTGAATACTGAGCTCCAAAGGCACACTCAACCCGTCCTATGTCTTTTCTTCTTCTTTTGTTGTCATTGCAGACACTTGAGTTCAAAGCGACTAGTAGGGAGTACAGACAGGGTTCATTAAAGGTTTTAGCATCCAGTGCAACGATGCCCACTGGTTAGGACCGCTGGCATTGGGGATCAAACTCTGGCGCTTTTGGATGGGAGTCCAACACCTGACATTTACACGACATGTCGTCATTTTTACTTTAGATTAGACACTTTTAGCCGAAACGATCAAAATTGGAGCGGCTTCAAAAGAAAAAAATAGGATTGTGCAGCACAACCTAGTTTAATAAAAGAAAAACTTATTTTTTCAAACTACGTTGTGCAGCACTCAAACTTTCATTTTTGTTGGCAGAGTAGTTGTATGCCAAAATGCAAGGTTCTTTTTTTCATATATTCAGCTCATGTAATTCTACGCTAATACAATAACACTCCTTGTATGTGAAAGCTTTCACGTACCCGCTTTCCTTAGAGGATGAGTAACGTCCCCCGTCCCCCCCCCGTCCGTCTCCGTCCCCCCCGTCCCCCGTCCCCCTCCGTCCCCCCCGTCCCCTGTCCGTCTCCGTCCCCCCCGTCCCCCTCCGTCCCCTGTCCGTCTCCGTCCCCCCGTCCCCCCCGTCCCCAGTCCGTCTCCGTCCCCCCCGTCCCCCGTCCCCCCCCCGTCCCCCTCCGTCCCCCCCGTCCCCCCCGTCCCCTGTCCGTCTCCGTCCCCCTCCGTCCCCCCCCGTCCCCCGTCCGTCTCCGTCCCCCCCGTCCCCGTCCCCCTCCGTCCCCCCCGTCCCCCTCCGTCCCCCTCCGTCCCCCGTCCCCCCCGTCCCCCTCTGTCCCCCCCGTCCCCCTCCGTCCCCCCCGTCCCCCTCCGTCCCCCGTCCCCCCCCGTCCCCCTCTGTCCCCCCCGTCCCCCTCTGTCCCCCCCTGTCCCCCCCGTCCCCCGTCCCCCCCTCTAGGCAGGATGTTTTGTGATTTCAGCTGTCGTGATGGTCGTAAAGCTTCTATAAAAAACGAACACATAAGGTTCTATAGGAGCAAGTGTGAGGGACGTTCTCCAAGCCAAATCACACTCGCTCCAGCTAGGGAACGCAGCCAGTAGAGAACCACCATGGGAAAGTGTTTTTACAAGAATTTCCACTGTTTGATGACTTTATACATTTGAGTCAAAACAAAACAAAGAAATGTCCACAGAAACCCAAACCCAACTGTTTTTTAAACCTTGGGTTTACCTTCCCGTGTTGCGTTTAAAAACCCTCTATGCGTTTTCCTCCACGCAGGTGGAGCACTGCTTCCTGTCCCCTTACCTGGCCCCTCAAGTCACTCCCTTCCGCCACCTGCTGTACGGGCGTGGCGCCCACACTCTGGCCTCCCTGCTAGAGACCAGTGATATGGAGCATTTCAAAGTCCAGCTGGCCTTGGCTACCTGGACCCTGCAGAGCTGTGCTGACAGCATGGCCGGGCAGATCTGGGAGGTGGACAACGAGATCTGAGGGAGTGTGTGTGTGTGTGTGTGTGTGTGTGTGTGTGTGTGTGTGTGTGTGTGTGTGTGTGTGTGTGTGTGTGTGTGTGTGTGTGTGTGTGTGTGTGTGTGTGTGTGTGTGTGTGTGTGTGTGTGTGTGTGTGTGTGTGTGTGTGTGTGTGTGTGTGTGTGTGTGTGTGACTACTCTGAAATCAAACCATGACAACAGCACCACCTCTGATGAAATGTGCATTACTGCAATTGAGGTCAAATGGATGCAAGGTCACTAGCTATGCAAACTACAAAGAGTGACATCACCTCGTTTGAGCCAATCAGAAAGACCAACATGTGTATGCTGTCGTACTTGTATTTGTTGGTGGGTGGTTGCTCTTTAAGTGTGTTGTGAGGGATTCGAGGCTGGGTAAGGGGTTACATTGACCAGATAAAGAGCATTGCGGTTGAACTTTAGTGGGCACTAGCTGCGTTTTTAAATTGCCGTGCTTAATCGCCACCGGTCAAACACTGTATGTTCACACGCCCTTCTTTCCCGTGAAGACCTCCTGCTGAAAGCACTGTAAGGATATACAAAGCTAACTTATATCAGTCTAAACTTTGGCCCATCACCTCATGCGAAGCCTGTCTGTGGTACTTAAAAACCATACAAAAACTTGATTTAAAACCTTAAGTGTAATATAAACGTCAAAACTATTTATACTATTTATTTTATCAGCGGCAGTGTACGCTATAATTTATATCTATAGTAATATAGTTTGTCTTTTTATTTTTGTATATATACACACAACGTTATCGGAAGCAGTGACTTCCATAATTATGACGGTTATACCGTCTCAGCCTTAGCAGCATCTGCTCCTCAGAACTACTCCTACTCCGTTCCCACGGTGACAGGACGATGGTCGCCGGGTTTAAGGCAGGTGGGGCTCATGCACGTTCATGGTCAGTTTCAAGTTGAAAGTCCACCTGTGTCGACAGCCCATGGCCATGTACACATTGTTGTCCAGAGGTGCGGTTCATTTGACAGTATGAGGCTTCAACTGTTTTGTTACACCTTTCTGTTAGGTGTTTATTTTGTGAAGGGAAGCTTCACAAGGCCGTCCTAAATGGTTCCCTATGTTCTCTAAAGTGCGCTTTATAGATATGTCCAACCCCAAACGATTATAAGATCTAAAGAGTAGGTACGTAGGTGTAAGTAAATAATTTGTGTACTTATTGATTTAGAGACTACGTTGAATTCTTTGTTGAAGAGAACTGCCCACAGCCTTGCAACGTAAAACTTTCCTTGGCCGACCCAAAACGCAAGACCTTTTAACACCGTTACAATTGTGCAATTGTTTGGTTTTATTGGAGCTAGCTCTGTCCAATGGGAAATTATACATTAAATCATAAATACTTTATCGAGGGGAAGACCTTCGGTTATTTAGCACATTCTCGAGGCAGTGTTCTATAATGAAACGAGTTATGAGAAGCAGGGTCTTCTATAATTAACTACATTATTGGAACGCAGTCTTCTGTAATCAAACACATTGTTTGTAAGAATGCCTTATAGACTATAATACATTATCAGAAGCAGGGTCTTCTATAATTAACAAATTATTGGAATGCAGTCTTCTGTAATCAAACACATTGTCTGTAAGAATGCCTTTAGGATGTTATACATTATCAGAAGCAGGGTCTTCTATAATTAAATATTTACATTATCGGAAGCAGGGCCTTTCATAATGCAGAGCAGGGATGGTAGTTTTTATCTACCTGTGTGTGTGTGTGTGTGTGTGTGTGTGTTTGCGCACCTGCGTGCGCAAGACGTGTGTATCGAGAGCAGTGCCTCTCATATTTCACTCAAGGTGGAACAACTTATCGGGTACAGTGCTTCCCAAAGTTATTTTTTTATTAATTAATTTGTGCTGCGTGTTTTTTCGATCCCTGTAGTTTCATAGTGTGTCCCCTAGTGGCCACTCGCTTTATTTGCAGCTCACCCTTAGAATTATTCTTCGTTTTACACACAAGCGCCAAGACACTTTCCTATGTGTAAGAAAATGCATGGGAGAGGGTTGCTCTTTGAGTTTATATGTTCATTTATTTAACTCTTGGCTGGCAAGGCTTGTGATATTCTGTGGGTTTTCAGATTGTGGTTTCTGTCAGTGAGTACATGGCCACAGATACTGTAGTGTATACTCTTAGAACTTTGTTACTGTGGCCACCCCTTCTCCTTGGTTTCTTCACTGCATCATAGCTCTACTGCTTTGCAGGACTAGCTTGAAAATGTTCTGAATTTCCTTTTGTCCATGAACCTTAAAATCATTCATCAGCAAGTTTCAACGTTTAAAATACAGAACAAATACATTTTTGAAATGTTAATGCATGTTTGTCTTGAGAGGAAAAATTGAAATGGTTGTTTGGGCAAAATGTACATCTTCCTGACATGCACCGTTGAATCAACTGTTATTATCATGCATCATACATGTTTAGATTACAATTTGTATAAGCAGTGGAACGCCATATCTACTTTGCTCCATGTTAGACAGTTTTCTCTAAACCCCTGATTCATACCATGTTGTTAAACTTCACTTCTACCTGCAACTGTTTGCCCACATAGTCTATAAGCTAATAAACTCCTGGCTTCAGCTGCCTAGTGTCTTGTCTGTGTAATTTTTTGAATGATCGCAAGAGGGCGCAAATGAGCCATAATCAGAGTCGATGTATCACAATGCCTATTGAAGATTGTTTTTAAAATAAAGCATTAATCCACCAAAAAATAAGTATTGTAGGAGTAATATGCAGATTATACCAACGGCGTGCCATATTACAGCCTACTACTGAATGCTGCAAAATTGACGATGTCGCTATTCATGACCGCCATTCAAAATAAGCGCTCATATTTTGTTGAGCCTTCTCAAAATGAATCACAAGCGGCGGAGTTTACACCCTTAAAAAAAACGCAGGGAACCAAACGCCACTTGGCGCTTTAAGGTTACGCACAGGAATGACGCTGATAATCTGAGCGCAGGCACTGGAAGCGCCCCGAAATAAACCGCGGCGCGACCCGGCGAGATAACGGACTGGCTTGAAAGGAACAGCCTACCCATCACCACGGAATGTTTTTGTCGCAATAGTGCAGCTTGAAGAGGAGCCAGTGCGTATTTACCAAGAAATAGCCTCTCCCAAGAGGCTTGTCTGTAAAGGTACGTATAACATGGTATTTCTAGCCAACAACATCCCGCACCAAATCCCCTCGTGTGTTTACGTGGATAACTAGGTTATGCTAAGTGTGTGCGCAGCGTTCGGCATGTGACAAGAGACGCAACCTATTATCGTTTGGTACGTGCAGTCGATGTGTAAATGTCCAGCTAATATCGTCAATGGTAATGAAGTATAAACGATAACATTGGACGGCCAGACGGACAGGTCAGGTGAGCGATCTAACGTCATACTGTAAAGTCACCGCCAGAACATGGGCTAAGCTCATCAGCTTTGTAGGTGGCTGGTCGTGTGACCAGGTTAGGGTTGTTGTATGCATATTGCATGTGTTACAATAACGTTGCTCGTCTGTTTTGATGACGTCTCTCCCGAAACCAGGTGGGTGAGGAGGATTCGCATGGCCTCTACCAGGTGACCCCCACACCCGCCTGAAAGCAGATGAATGGTAGGCCTACAGAACCCAACCCATTGGATAAGCAGATCACGATGTAATGTAATAGAACAAAAAGCAACAGCCGCATGAGGCCAATAGCCATTCTTTTATTCATGCTATTTTATTTGGATATTTTTGGAATAGCGAATATATTAAGCTAGAGCTGAACATTTGTACAGCTTTGTGAATTGGACGAGGATAAGTATGTGTTTTATATGTATATCTATATATAAATATATATATATAACTGCTAAATGGTGATTCCTTCTGCCTTAACCTGCCAATAAGGTACTAGTCATTCACCAACTGTCTCAAAACGACCCACTCTTAGGCCTGGATGTAGAGCATCACTGTGGTGCTAATTTAGGCCATGGTCTGTGTCTTTATGCCTGGCGCCATGGTTACACAGCCTGCGCCATAACTGCTACGTTTGGAGTTTGTCTCCTCTGACTTTCAGCATATTGATTAATTTGGGTTCCCCATATATACATTGCTGCTTGTATGTTTAACATAGTGTCTCTCTCTCTCTCTCTCTCTCTCTCTCTCTCTCTCTCTCTCTCTCTCGCTCTCTCTCGCTCTCATCCTTTCTCTCTTCCTCTCTCCTCCGATTGGGGATGCTGAATAATTTAGCAGCAGCGGGTTTGGATGCTGGGGCGTCCAGAATGAGCGAGCGAGCTAGCAAAGATCCAGAGAGGGAGACAGAGAGAGAAATGGAGAAAGAGAGGGAGACATAGAAACACAGTGAGGGAGGAAAAGGCATACAGATGTGCTGTACTGTGTGAAGTGGTGCAAAGAGTGAGAGAGACAGAGAAACAGAGAGAGAAAGACAGAGAGTGACTGTAGGAGAGAGAATAAATTGAAAGCACGACTCATAGACACGTGGTCACGGAGGGCAAGAGATGGTGCACGAGGGGGTTGTGGTGTCAAATGCCTCCAGTCACGTGCTAATGTATGTGTGAGAGCGTGCACATAAAGGTGCACGTGACATAGCATTGCCAAGCAGAGAATGTCGTGGAGCTGAGAAGGGACGGCGAGATACCAGACCTGACCAGAGTTAGCACTCAGAGATAAGCAAGCAACTCGTTCTATATAGGAACAGAGCTAGCACTGAGAGCTAAGAGAAGCTAATGCCTCTGTTGAAATATAACTCAGTTAGGTGAGACCTGGAGAGATAGAGAGGACAGGTGAGAAAGGAAAGAGAGAGAGTGGGGGGGGGGAGAGAACAAGAGAAAGAAAAGTAAGAGAGGTGAGAAAGAGCTAAAGAGAGAGAGAGGGCGAGAGAGATCAGGTGAGACTTGGAGAGAGCGGAGAAGAGGAGACAAAGGAGAGATTGTGTGAGGGAGGAGGAGAGAAAGAGGGAGGGAGGAGGAGAGGAAGTGAGGGCGGAGGAGAGAGCGTGAGGGAGGGGTAGAAAGAGGGAGGAGGTGAGACAGGGAAGAGGAGAGGGAGTGAGAGGGAGGAGGAGAGAGATAGAGGGAGTGAGAGGGAGCAGCAGAGGAGCAAAGCCAGTAGCCATGGGGGAGAACTATGTGTACCAGCGCCTCCCCTACGCCAGGGGGGAGGAGGGGGATGCTGACGAGGAGGAGCGGAGTGAGAGAGGGATGAGGGCGAATGATGCAGGACCAATGGTAAAGTGTGAAACGTTTCTCTCACTTGTTCTTCTGTGATTGGCTGCTTTGTGTGGGTTTACAACTGCATGTTTAAATGTGTGTGTGTGAACACAATACATCAGAGTGTACTGATGTATTGTGTTAGGTTGTGTGTGTGTGTGTGTGTATGTGTTAATAAGTGTGTGTTAGCTGCAGTGTGAGGAGTGTACTGGTGTATTATGTTCCATTATGTTGTGTGTGTGTTAATGTATGCCTGTTAGCTGCACTGTGAGGAGGGTACTGATGTATTGTTATGCTTTGTGTGTGTGTGTGTGTGTGTGTGTACGTGTGTGTTAGCTGCAGTGTGAGGAGGGTACTGATGTATTGTCATGTTGTGTGTAAATGTGTGTGTGTTGGTGTGAGGAGGGTACTGATGTTTTGTTATGCTTTGTGTGTGTGTGTGTGTGTGTGTGTGTACGTGTGTGTGTTAGCTGCACTGTGAGAAGGGTACTGATGTATTGTCATGTTGTGTGTAAATGTGTGTGTGTTGGTGTGAGGAGGGTACTGATGTATTGTCATGTTGTGTGTAAATGTGTGTGTGTTGGTGTGAGGAGGGTACTGATGTATTGTCATGTTGTGTGTAAATGTGTGTGTGTTGGTGTGAGGAGGGTACTGATGTATTGTCATGTTGTGTGTAAATGTGTGTGTGTTGGTGTGAGGAGGGTACTGATGTTTTGTTATGCTTTGTGTGTGTGTGTGTGTGTGTGTACGTGTGTGTGTTAGCTGCAGTGTGAGGAGGGTACTGATGTATTGTCATGTTGAGTGTAAATGTGTGTTTGTTGGTGTGAGGAGGGTACTGATGTTTTGTTATGCTTTGTGTGTGTGTGTGTGTGTGTGTGTGTACATGTGTGTGTTAGCTGCAGTGTGAGGAGGGTACTGATGTATTGTCATGTTGTGTGTGTGTGTGTGTTGGTGTGAGGAGGGCACTGATGTTTTGTTATGCTGTGTGTGTGTGTGTGTGTGTGTGTGTGTGTGTGTGTGTGTGTGTGTGTGTGTTAGCTGCAGTGTGAGGAGGGCACTGATGTTTTGTTATGCTGTGTGTGTGTGTGTACGTGTGTGTGTGTGTGTGTGTGTGTGTGTGTGTGTTAGCTGCAGTGTGAGGAGGGTACTGATGTTTTGTTATGCTGTGTGTGTGTGTGTTAGCTGCAGTGTGAGGAGGGCACTGATTGGCTGGTGGAGCTGCTGAGTGACGTGCAGCTGCAGCAGTACTTCCTGAGGATCCGTGACGAGCTCAACGTGACGCGGCTCTCCCACTTCGACTACGTCAAGAACGAAGACCTTGAGAAGATCGGCATGGGACGGCCCGGTACGCTGCATGCTAGTCCCCCTGCTAGCTCTGTTAGCTCCCTGCTAGCCCTCTAAGAGCCACGTTAGCTCCCTATAAGCATCACGGTACGCTGCATGCTAGTCCCCCTGCTAGCTCTGTTAGCTCCCTGCTAGCTCTCTTAAGAGCCACGTTAGCTCCCTATAAGCATCACGGTACGCTGCCTGTTTGCGTTCTCTTAGCACCCGGATAGCATCATGGTACGCTGCGTACTAGCTCCCCGCTGGCTTTGTTAGCTCCCTGTTAGTACACTGCTAGCCCTCCGTTAATTAATTAACACCCAATTAACTTAATCAATCAAACACTTGCAAACAAAGAAACACGTACAGAGGGAGGGACATTAACACAAAGAAATAAAACATATGACCGAGGGTCATAATAGTGTAATTGAGTAGGTAACAGTGTACAGTACGATTTAGTTACTATTGAAAGGCAGGCGAAATATCGGCGCTCTCGGAAAGATACCAAATTCCTAGTTGCAATCACCAGTTGGATGTTGGCATGAACAGTATTTACAAGTCTGAAGGTAATGGTAGTTGCGGTAACTCCAATGTTACTGGAACGCAGTGACACCCCCATGTTACTGGAACGCAGTGACACCCCCATGTTACTGGAACGCAGTGACACCCCCATGTTACTGGAACGCAGTGACACCCCCATGTTACTGGAAGACAGTGACACCCCCATGTTACTGGAACGCAGTGACACCCCCATGTTACTGGAAGGCAGTACACCCCCATGTTACTGACCAGCCCCCATGTTACGGAACGCAGTGACACCCCCATGTTACTGGAACGCAGTGACACCCCCATGTTACTGGAACGCAGTGACACCCCCATGTTACTGGAAGGCAGTGACACCCCCATGTTACTGGAACGGCAGTGACACCCCCATGTTACTGGAAGGCAGTGACACCCCCATGTTACTGGAAGGCAGTGACACCCCCATGTTACTGGAACGCAGTGACACCCCCATGTTACTGGAACGCAGTGACACCCCCATGTTACTGGAACGCAGTGACACCCCCATGTTACTGGAACGGCAGTGACACCCCCATGTTACTGGAAGTTATCTAAAGGGTCGTTCCTGTATTTCCAGGTCAGAGACGCCTGTGGGAAGCGGTCAAGAGGAGG
>JACYXH010000614.1:122500-127500 GCA_026745465.1 Lota lota | reverse complement strand
AAGATGGTGAGGCCACACCCACTGACATATACACACCCATACACACACATATATATTAACACACACACACAGCCCATGAAGATGGTGAGGCCACACCCACTGACATATACACACCCATACATATTAACACACACACACAGCCCATGAAGATGGTGAGGCCACACCCACTGACATATACACACCCATACATATTAACACACACACACAGCCCATGAAGATGGTGAGGCCACACCCACTGACATATACACACACATACATATTAACACACACACACAGCCCATGAAGATGGTGAGGCCACACCCACTGACATATACACACCCATATACACACATACATATTAACACACACACACAGCCCATGAAGATGGTGAGGCCACACCCACTGACATATACACACCCATACACACACATATATATTAACACACACACACAGCCCATGAAGATGGTGAGGCCACACCCACTGACATATACACACCCATCACACACATATATATTAACACACACACACAGCCCATGAAGATGGTGAGGCCACACCCACTGACATATACACACCCATACACACATACTTAACACACACACACAGCCCATGAAGATGGTGAGGCCACACCCACTGACATATACACACCCATACACACACATACATATTAACACACACACACAGCCCATGAAGATGGTGAGGCCACACCCACTGACATATACACACCATACACACACATATATATTAACACACACACACAGCCCATGAAGATGGTGAGGCCACACCCACTGACATATACACACCCATACACACACATATATATTAACACACACACACAGCCCATGAAGATGGTGAGGCCACACCCACTGACATATACACACCCATACACACACATACATATTAACACACACACACAGCCCATGAAGATGGTGAGGCCACAGCCACTGACATATACACACCAATATACACATATATAAACACACAGCTACAGAAGAAATATTTATGAATATGTACTATCTCTTATCATGCACAGATTACACAATTTATATACATGTATGTATGAATAATGATTGTGTGTGTGTGTGTGTGTGTGTGTGTGCTGCGTGCGTGCGTGCGTGCGTGCGTGCGTGCGTGCGTGCGTGCGTGCGTGCGTGCGTGCGTGTGCAGGTGACAGAGCTGGCCCCGCTGGGTTCTCTGTTGGACCGCCTGAGGAAACGCCAGGGGCACATCCTCATCGCCTCGCTCTGCAGCTACGCTGTTCAGGTTAGCATGTTAGCATTAGCATTTCAGCATTGACAATCCCTGTGTTCAATAGCGTGTTAGTGTTCAAAACAACTCTCTCTGCGGCTACGCTGTCCAGGTTAGCATGGCATAGCATTCTAATGCTAATGCTGGCACAGCATGCTAATGCTAATGCTAGCAATATTTTTTTTCCATTCATACAATAGCTAAAGTCAGAATTCAGATGAATGCAGCATGCTGCGTTCAAAAGCAACGGTGTGGTTACACAGTCAAGGTCATCTGATTACAAATGTGTTAAAAAAAACATCCCAGGAAGTGTTTTTTCTTTTTTCAATTTCTGAAATTCCCAAACCTTTCTTGGAACAAAGCTTGATTACAGACGCAGATTACAGGCTTGTACCATAACACAGTGTTGTTCTTAGTGTGTGTGTGTGTGTGTCCCTCTCTCTATTGTGTATGTGTGTGCGTAGGTGTCGTGTGGCATGGCCTATCTGGAGCAGCGGCGGTTCCTCCACCGGGACCTGGCGGCACGCAACGTTCTGCTGTTCTCCAGCGACACGGTGAAGATCGGAGACTTCGGTCTCATGAGGGCGCTGCCAAAACACACGGACCACTACGTCATGGAAGAGAGTCACAAGGTCCCCTTCGCCTGGTGAGAGAGAGACTATGTACCAGACTGGTGGAGAGAGAGTCACAAGGTCCCCTTCGCCTGGTGAGAGAGAGACTATGTACCAGACTGGTGAGAGAGAGAGACTAGACATCAGACTGGTGAGAGAGAGACTAGACATCAGACTGGTGAGAGAGAGACTATGTACCAGACTGGTGGAGAGAGAGTCACAAGGTCCCCTTCGCCTGGTGAGAGAGAGACTATGTACCAGACTGGTGAGAGAGAGTCACAAGGTCCCCTTCGCCTGGTGAGAGAGAGACTATGTACCAGACTGGTGAGAGAGAGACTAGACATCAGACTGGTGAGAGAGAGACTAGACATCAGACTGGTGAGAGAGAGACTATGTACCAGACTGGTGGAGAGAGAGTCACAAGGTCCCCTTCGCCTGGTGAGAGAGAGACTATGTACCAGACTGGTGAGAGAGAGACTAGACATCAGACTGGTGGAGAGAGAGACTAGACATCAGACTGGTGAGAGAGAGACTATATACCAGACTGGTGAGAGAGAGACTAGACATCAGACTGGTGGAGAGAGAGACTAGACATCAGACTGGTGAGAGAGAGACTAGACATCAGACTGGTGGAGAGAGAGACTATATACCAGACTGGTGGAGAGAGAGACTATATACCAGACTGCTGGAGAGAGAGACTAGACATCAGACTGGTGAGAGAGAGACTAGACATCAGACTGGTGAGAGAGAGACTAGACATCAGACTGGTGAGAGAGAGACTATATACCAGACTGGTGGAGAGAGAGACTAGACATCAGACTGGTGGAGAGAGAGACTAGACATCAGACTGGTGGAGAGAGACTAGACATCAGACTGGTGGAGAGAGAGAGGGAGAGAGACTATATACCAGACTGGTGGAGAGAGAGAGACATCAGAGAGAGAGAGACTAGACATCAGACCAGGTGGAGAGAGAGACCAGACTGGTGAGAGAGAGACTAGACATCAGAGAGAGAGAGACTAGACATCAGACTGGTGGAGAGAAACAGACATCAGACTGGTGGAGAGAGAGATAGACATCAGACTGGTGAGAGAGAGACTAGACATCAGACTGGTGGAGAGAGACTAGACATCAGACTGGAGAGAGAGAGAGAGAGAGAGAGAGAGAGAGGTGATAGTCAGAGAGAGAGAGAGAGGGAGATGAGCAGGAGAGAGAGAGAGGGAGAGAAAGAGGAGACACAACAGAGAGGGAGAGAGAGGGAGAGGGAGCGAAAGAAAACAACGGACACAAGAGGCAGAGAGAGAAAGACCAAATAGAGAAAGATAGCAAGGGAGGGAAAGAAAGAGAAGGAAGAAGGGACGGAGAGAGGAAGAGACCTTTACTACATGCTAACTTGGGGGACTGGAGCAGTGCATTGTGGGCAGCATTGGAATGGATCGAGTACAAGGAGAGCAGCTTGAGCTCACAGTGCTCTTTCTCTCCAGCTCTGATCACATGCTCACACTGGTACCAGGAAGTCTCCGTCTCTATGACGACAGAACAGCCCCCTAGATCTGTCTGTCGATGAGGTCATGGTGTGGTAGCAGAGACGAGACGTCAGTCCTCTGAAAAGAAAAAATCTTCCTCTTCCTCTCCTTTTGGTTCTCTCTCCCCCCTCGCTCTCTTCCCCCTTCCTCTCTCTCTCTCCCCCATATCTCCCCCCTCTCTCTCCTTCTCTCCCCCTCTCCTCCCTCTCTCTCTCCCTATTCCTCCCCCTCCCTTACCCTCTCCCCAGGTGTGCTCCAGAGTCCCTGAAGTCCCGTACCTTCTCCCATGCGTCAGACACCTGGATGTTTGGGGTCACCCTGTGGGAGATGTTTACCCACGGACAGGAGCCCTGGCTGGGCCTCAACGGCAGCCAGGTACGTCCTGGAGACCCGGTGGATCTGTGGATCTGTACACACGTGGAGGATTATATACAGCTATCAACTAAACATATATTACACACATACACTACGTACAGTACTTATGTCAGTGCATACCTGTGGTGTATACACAGTTATATACACACACGTGCACACAAATGCAAACAAACTAATATATGCGCACACACTTACATTTGCATACACAATGAAATAGGCACACATACACACCCAGCCACACACACACACACACACACACACATTTGTACATAAGGCTTTTGCAGGCATATATATCAACTTGATTTTAAATCGTTTTTAATGGATATCACATGGTGTAACGCCATCTGTGTCCATGAGAGGGCGACTGGGGCTGTCCTCACAATGATTGTCAGCACATTAGACAGTAGAAGCAGTGGGGCCACAGCACACAGGGTCCTAACAGACCATACCTACTTATCTGTCTGTTATCTGTCCTCATAGATCTCACTGACACATACACACTACATGTGTGTCACCAACACCTCATAGACATAACTTCACCAGGGTTGCAAATTCGATTTTTCGTGTATGTGCCCTCATATCTGATTAAGTGTTGGAGTGTGTGTGTCAGTATTTCACTATTTCTCTTAAATTATTTTAAAATGTGATTCCTGCCTTGTTAAAACACTCCTTTGTGCCTTTGCTTTGTGCCTTACTTTGAGTCTCCAATGTGTGTGTGTGTGTGTGTGTGTGTGTGTGTGGGGGGGGGGGGGGGGGTGGGGGGGTCTCGTGTGTGTGTGTGTGTGTGTGTGTGGGGGGGGGGTCTCAGATCCTGCACAAGGTGGATGTGGAGGCGGAGCGTCTGTGTAAGCCAGACTACTGTCCCCAGGACGTGTACAACGTCATGCTGCAGTGCTGGAGCCCCAAGCCTGAAGACCGGCCCACCTTCACCGCCCTCAGGGACTTCCTGCTGGAGGTACGCTCTGGCCAGGCCACCTCCCCCATAGACCACACCCCTACAACAACAAGGATTTGGGGGGGGTTTAGCCAGAATGTTTGATTTACCCAAAACCGCCAATCACAAGTTACTCATGCAATAGCATGCGTTTGTCCCATAGAGGGCAATTGTTTGTGTGTGTGTGTTGCCGTGCGCGTGTGTCTTTGTGTGACTGTGTGTGTTTGTGTCTGTGTGTGTGTTCAGATGATGCCCACAGACATGAGAGCTCTGCAGGACTTCGAGGAGGACGACAAGCTTCAGATCAATATGAATGATGTCATCACCATCAT
>JACYXH010000614.1:115000-117500 GCA_026745465.1 Lota lota | reverse complement strand
CCGCCTCCGGCCTGAAAAGACTGGGCGTTTCCCTGGGCCTTAAGCTCCGCCCCTGGGAGGGGCCAAGCCTGCGATCCGCCAAGAGCGAGGTGTCACTCATCGACTTCACTGACGACAGCTTCAGCTCCACCACGCCCTCCCCGCTCACAGACCCCCGACAGCTGGACGAGGACACACTGCAGGTGAGAGAGAGAGAGAGAGAGAGAGAGAGAGAGAGAGAGAGAGAGAGAGAGAGAGAGAGAGAGAGAGAGAGAGAGAGAGAGAGAGAGAGAGAGAGAGAGAGAGAGAGAGAGAGAGAGAGAGAGAGAGAGAGAGAGAGAGAAGGGTGCCATGTTATTTTCTATTTACCTGATGACAGTTAATAATCGAGCGGCCAGTTAAAGGGCCAGTGAACACAAAATCGTGTACTGTTTTGTTTTAAGCAATGTAATATGGCAGAGTGCTCTTTGAAAACATTCACTGTTACTGAAATAAGAACGGGATTTAGAGAAAACGGGATTCAAACACATATGTTTTTAATCGAATAGTGTATGAATTCGAGCTGCACTCTAACTGTTTTGTTAAGTGGGGAACTTTTTAGGATTCGATTTTTTTGTCACAAACTCGTCTTGAAGGACATGCCCTCAATCCTGGACTGGCCCCTCCCACTCCCGGCCTACGATGAGGTGACCACAGAGCTGGAGGACCAATCAGAGGACCAGGAGGTCCGCTCCATTAACAGGGGATTGGCTGAGGATTCCTTTGCCCCGCCCATCTCCATAGCGGAGGGCAGAAGCGAGTCCCAATCAGCTGACCTGTTCCAGGAGCTACAGAGAGAGGTAGAGAGCAGAGCTTGGTTTCTATTGGCTGGGAGGAATTCTGATGGTGGAGGGGAAGTTAAAGCTATGGTTGTCTTCTGCATTGTAAAATACATATAAAACCATTGCTTTAAAACACTCTACACTTTGCAAAGAAATTTGTGTTAAATTTGCAAAGAAATGTTTGTTAACTTTTTCTCCTTTAGGTAAAGCTCATTTGAAAACTAATGTTGAAGAAGTCAGTAGTGAAGTTTAAAACTCCAGGTCAAAACTCAAAGTCCACTGCATGAAGCAGCACCCCATCTGATTCCAGGTGTTTCTTACAGCAGGTTGACTTTAAATCCTTAATAGCCAATACACGTCTCTCTCTGTCTCTCTCTCTCTCTCTCTCTGTCTCTCTCTCTGTCTCTCTCTCTGTTTCGCTCGCTCGCTCTCTCTCTCTCTCTCTCTCTCTCTCTCTCTCTCTCTCTCTCTCTCTCTCTCTCTCTCTCTCTCTCTCTCTGTCTCTCTCTGTCTCTCTCTCTCGCTCTCTCTCTCGCTCGCTCTCTCTCTCTCTCTCTCTGTCTCTCTCTCTGTCTCTCTCTCTGTCTCTCTCGCTCTCTCTCTCTCTCTCTCTCTCTCTCTCTCTCTCTCTCTCTCTGTCTCTCTCTCGCTCACTCGCTCTCTCGCTCTCTCTCTCTCTCTCTCTCTCTGTCTCTCTCTCTCTCTCTCTCTCTCTCTCTCTCTCTCTCTCTCTCTCTCTCTCTCTGTCTCTCTCTCTCTCTCTCTCTCTCTCTCTCTCTCTCTCTCTCTCTCTCTCTCTCTCTCTCTCTCTCTCTCTCTCTCTCTCTCTCTCTCTCTCTCCCTCTCTCTCGTCCAGGTGATGGTGAAGCTGCAGGTTCCCATGGCGCCGGGCCGCTCCCTCCCGTCCTCCCCCCTCCCCTTCTCCCGCCCCGCCCCCCCACCGGCAGATCTACCTGCCCACCCCTTCCTCTCCTCCTGCCCCTTCCTCCTCCTATGAGGACCGCCCGGTGCTGCCCCCGCGCACCCCCCTCCCTCCGCTCCGCCCCTTGCGCCAAGCCCCCTCCAAGCCCCGCCCCCATGTGCGCTCCAGCTCCGCCTCCCTCGGCGACGAGGACGACGTCCACCACCACCCCCTCGACCACGTCTCCTCCTCCTCTCCCCCACAGATCCCGCCGCGGGACCACCACCACGCCTTCTCCCAGCCCGCCTCCCGCGCCTCCTCACCCCTCCCTCCACTCGCCCCGCTCCCCTCCTCGCCGCTGGCTCTCCCCCCGCCCCCGCCCCCGCTATCCGTGTCGCCGCGGCGGGCGTCGGCCCTGTGCTGTGTGGGACCCCTGGGCTCCCTCATGCTCACCTCCCCCTGCCCCGCTCTGCCCCGCCCCCCTGCCCTTACCACCACCTCCTCCTCCTCCTCCAAGGCCATCTCCTCCACCTCCTTCCTGGACCCGCTGGCTGGCCCCGAGGGGCGTGGCCTGTCGTTGTTGATTGATGGCTCCCTGAGTTCTGCTCCCGCCCCTCTTCCAGAGCGTCCAGGGTACCTGGAAAGGTGTGGTCTTGATATTCAACTATAATATAAGTAACATGGATTGTTATTTACTCTACAAAAGAGTTAAAAAACTATTTTCAAATTAAACAGTAAAACAACTATAAAAAGTCACTATTTTCCTCTACCAATCGAACTATTTTATTATATTAAAGTC
>JACYXH010000614.1:87500-110000 GCA_026745465.1 Lota lota | reverse complement strand
GCGCCAATGCTTTTCGGTGATCCGGTAGTAATATCAATACAGCTTCTTTTGTTTGCAAGCAAGCTCCTTTTTACCAAAAAATCTGGAAACTGGACAGGTTCCGAAATAAGGGAGCTCCTCAGGCCGCAAATGTTATGACGGCTGGCATCGGCAAGTGTTGCATTACCGCCATCTGCTGGACGGAAACGTCCCTGAACGTAGGTGCATGTGTGAATAGTGTAAATCACTAGTGGTGCCTGCAATGTTATCCCAGTAATTTGCAGGGAACTATGTGTGAAAGGGGCTTAAGAATAACACTCCAGACTCAAAAATGGACCTTAATGAGCTAAACTTAATTAGCGACCTTGTTTGGGTATCCAAGCAGCAGCACAAAGAAGAGAGAGACGGTTGAGAGAACAAAAATATATCTACTGTCTCTTTCACATGGAACTGATTTACCATGTAGGTTCCTAATTTGAAGACGATTACACCAAACTATATTATTTACATGGTACACTGATTCATCTAACATCTATCCTATTTGTGACTTTTGTCATCATTACGCAAGGCAGTTGTTTAAAACCAATGGTGGGAGACTATCAGTGAACTACATTGGAACCGGCAGCCCTAGTACTATACATTCCCCGTTCCCATGGCATGCTCCCACTGATGACCCACTAACTCCAGGAAGACGCGTTGACCTCGGCTGAGATTGCTTTGAAGCAGCCAGGGGGGGGTTGGCCGTCGAGATGGTCTGCGATCCGCAGAGGGAGTTCAACGGTTTTCCTTTTGCGGTAGAGGTCGCTTCGAAGCCCCAAACCATCCATCTACCTTTCCGTCTTATGTAGAAGCCCCAAACCATCCATCTACCTTTCCGTCTTATGTAGAAGCCCCAAACCATCCATCTACCTTTCCGTCTTATGTAGAAGCCCGAGTTTATTCAGTTGAGTGCCGTGAAAAAAACACGTTCTTCACAGCAAACGTCGGAGGCGCATTCTTTACTAGCGTTTTCACAACTAGAAAATGAAAAATGCATGGCATTTTCATAATGTAATTCTATATGTAATCGTATATGTAAGTAGACGGTCTGTGGGGATGGTTCAGGGTCCTTAACTTCTTTATGTTTGGTTCAAATTTGTTTTAACAGGGTATTATCACTTTTTACTGTACATGTTGACATGTTTGTTATCTTTTATTTGTTAAAGAACACTTGTGACATCTTTTTTATATTTTAGTGTACTTTTCCGGAGCTCTTCCGACCTTTTGAAGACGTAGGTTTATATTACCTGGCTATAGATTGGCTCCATCACATTTTATGTCTGGCACGATTGGTGGCGATTGATTGGGTCCCAGCTGTAACCTCAAATACGACGGTACTTTGGCTTGCATTGCTGGTGACATGCTTCCCGATAGACAACGTGGTGTAGTAGCACGGTGTGCCAATTCAAAGTTCTCAAATGAAATGTTATCCCACTGAGTGAAAAATGTTATCATCTGTAATGACATTTCATTTTAAACCACAGTAGGTTATTCTGTTTTTACATTGCGTTTTACAGTTGGTGTATTGACAATGTTTTAGTTTAGTTTTTTG
The DNA here is from genome assembly GCA_026745465.1 of Lota lota. Lineage (NCBI taxonomy): Eukaryota > Metazoa > Chordata > Actinopteri > Gadiformes > Lotidae > Lota > Lota lota. The sequence goes on along the minus strand of JACYXH010000614.1, from coordinate 108,430 downwards.
ACATATCAACTGCTGGTCAGACAATGTGAAATAAATGTTGGCAACTGAAACAAAAACATGTAGTCACTGCTTTCTCTCTGTGTCTGTAATACTTCATTTATAGACTAAACCAGATTTACATAATCTTTTATAAAGAATCTTTTGATGAACTTGTTGGTTGAAACCATTTTACTACTACTACAGTGTGAGTGTGTTTGTGTGTGTGTGAGTGTGTAAGGTTAGGTGATTTGCTGGCCTGAGCATTTATAAATGCTTTGAAAAATATCTCTATAACAAGAGATTGAAATTATTATATCATGTGTATCAGTAAACATCTACTTATTTAAACATTTTCAGTTCCTGTAGGTGTTCATAATGACAATATTGTCATATAATTATAATAAAATAAGATTTAAATCAATATTTAACAAAACCACCAGTTTCCACAAGTAATTGTATGGAAAACGAAAAAACAACAACATCGCAGACACTTATGAATTGTCTGAGGTTTGATTTATGACTGCATAGTATTTATAAGCGGCCCCTTCACCCTGAGATCTCGACATCTATTTATGCATGTCACGGAAAGGCAAGGACTAACCTGGGCAGCTGTATTCAAGCAGCAGTTGTTTGTCACTTGTGTAAGGCCACAGAGTCTCCCCCTCGACCATATCTCCCCGTGCATTTATATGTGAAGGGAAACTTCTGCTATAGCTGATGCCTGTTACACACTAGACAATTTTTCAAATGTAGAAAACGTGAGACACATAACGATAGACAAAGATACATTTAACTGTTTTGGTCGTTTAGTTTCTGGAAGGAAACTATTTTGCCATCCATCCGACTGATTTTTTCACCCTTCCATCTCTGTTCAGGAAAGACCCATCTGTTGATGGTTCTAACGTTGTTGTTTTTGCCCGACTATCCTGTGATGTGGGTATGTGAAGATTGTTTTTGTTTTTACTTCCAAAACGATCAAAACCGTTAGATTCATCTCCATCCATCGTTAGGTCTGCTCTCACGTTGTCTACATTTAAGAAATCTTCTGGTGTGTGCCAGCGTAACGTGGTTGGACTCGTAGAACAGCTGAACGCTTGTCGGCAGGTTTCATGAAGGATTAAGGTTCTATCTCTTATGTCCGCAGTCTACCTGTAATGGTTCCTTGAGATGCCTACACAAATTGTGAGAGAGTGAAATACAGAAGTCGAAGAGAAAACTTCCACCAATCCGCATAACCCATCCAATCACCCGGCCAATCACAGCAGGATCTGATTGAATGGTCTCACCTGACTGACACTCAGACTTCCCATCTTCAATTTGATAGGCTCTTAACAAAGCTAACCAGACTAGTGTTGGACTTAAACTCCTCTATGATGTGCATCATGCAGGATTTTATCAGGCAACATGGTAATCTGCACAGTAACAGACAACTTTCTCAATGGATGATGAAATAGTGTGTCAAGGGGGCTGCACAGATAAGTGTTGTTTATGATTGATATAAACAGCGTGATTGCTATTATTCCCTCGCAGTGGTGACCACTTTCAACATTCAATTTGATTGCCCTCCTTCACGGAGGGGGTTTGTAAACAGCTGTTGACTCTCGCCTCTTGATGTTGAATAACCTCTGTAACAATAGCAGATAATTAGTTTGCTCCAGGTTTTAAAATGCTGTTTGTTATTGATTCATAAATTTGACTAGTAGATTTAAATGGAAAATATTGTATTCTCTCCATCACACTCCACATTTGATCAGTTTGGACAATGTAACAATATTTCATAATTGTACTAATCAAATCTCCTAATCATGTGTCTTAACTTCTTTCCATGATTTGATGGGGGGATTTTTTTCTTTATTGGAAACCGATGGAGGAATATGAGATGTCTTAGATGTTTCTCGCTTGTGATTTGATGTCATGTGCACATACATGCAATCGCGGTTTCTACATTTTCCATACCAGCACTCTCTCTCTGGCACGTACGCTTGTCCGTGTGCAATCTTGTTTGAGTCTGTCTGTGTATTCTTTTGTCAATCTGTCTGTACCTGTACATCTGAGTCTCTTTCATTCATTCTCAACCTTTTGGTGGTTTCACTGCAGGCATACACACACACACACACACACACACACACACACACACACACACACACACACACACACACACACACACACACACACACACACACACACACACACACACACACACACACACACATATGCTCTGTGTTGTTATGTCCTGGTCACACACACACACACTTTGTCTCAACACAGCATGCAGGCTTGCCCTTCTGGCATACACAATCACACAAACCCATACTTTTCCCCCCGGAAATTATTACGATTCTATGACTACCGGTGCCCCTAGTGTGTGTTTGTGTGTGTGTGTGTGTGTGTGTGTGTTTGTATGTGAGTGTATGTTGGTGTGTGCGTCAGTGGTATTGTGCGCACCATACTGTACACAGCGGATGATTCCTCAGCTCAATGAGAGAGCAGAACTGAGAAGCGGGTCTGCTTCACCCCAAATCACTGGCAGGGGCCGCTGCTTGGAGCTGAGCTTAACACCCAGCTAGCACCCGGGTATGAGTTTGGAGTTTAGCATGCATCCAGCGGCCTGAGTTTGAGTTGAGCGGTATTTAATCAACTGTGTTTGTTTGTGAGTGTGGTTCTGAGTTGCCGGAGTGAGTCTCCATTGAGCCCCGTGTGCCTCAAAGTTCAGCTCAATATCCGAATCCCTCAGTCAAACCACCATCACTCAGGGGCCCGGCGATGGGACCGATTTGTATCGATTGCTGGATGATTAATCCAGTGGACGTTGTTATGGTTGAGCTTTGGCTGTCCCCCTGTCAACTCGCAAATCAATCGTCTGTAGGAATGAAATTATTATTTTTTCGCCGCAAGGTAAGAAGGTTGAAACGTGGTGTGTGTAAATAGATACGAGGTCAGGGAGAACCAGGGAAGTACACTGTACAATACACATGTACTGTATATATTATACTATTTAGACATGAAGGACACACTTTAAAGAAAGACGGATTCTGATTCAGACGCATGTCATTAATGAGCAAGTCAGGTGCATCTCTTGAACCAGCAGGTGTTTGTCAGGGTATCTCGCTGAGTGGTGCCTACAGGTGGGCTGTGGACATTAGGGATCAGACCCTGTCCGCTGGGTGGAAACACCCTAAAGAAAGAAAGAAAGAGATGTACATGAATAAATGGTAACACTTTATTTGAAGGGGTGTGCATTGACTGACATGACACTGTCATAACTGTGACGTGACGGCCTGTCATGATCACACCGGTTGGTTTTGACATTGGCTGTCATGAGACCCTTATAATTGTGTCATCAAAACCAACCACATATGACAGTCAAATGTAATGTTAACACAAAGCTAAATAGTATCTTTAGGTTTTATAATAAGGCCTGCTATGGCATGTTTATGACAGGTTATATTGTCTTGGTGAATGTCCTGTTGTCATAACAAACACGTTGACAGGTTATATTGTCTTGGTGAATGTCCTGTTGTCATAACAAACACGTTGACAGGTTATATTGTCTTGGTGAATGTCCTGTTGTCATAACAAACACGTTGACAGGTTATATTGTCTTGGTGAATGTCCTGTTGTCATAACAAACACGTTGACAGGTTATATTGTCTTGGTGAATGTCCTGTTGTCATAACAAACAGATTAACAGGTCATGTTGTCTTGGTTGATGTCAAGTTTTCATAAGAAAGACTTTATTTTCATAAAGTCTGATAACATGTCATAAACATTCATAAAGACTCCCTCGTGTTCATAACAGGTGTCATGTCACGGTTATGACGGCGTCATGTCGGTCTTATGCTCTCCCCTTCATTTAATACGTAGAAGAAGATGAGGAGGACCAAAAGAGAGAGGGTAGCGAGGACGTCTGTCTGTCTACCTATCTGTCTGTAGGGCTGTCTGACAAGCGATGCAGCAGATAGTCGATGCCAAGTATATCTCATCACGTTTGCCTGTCCATCACTAGCCTATAGGGATGTGTGACAGACAGCTGCTAACTAACTCCAGCGGAATCTCTCTTGCTTGTTTATATGAGCAGCACTTATCAATTCAAATAGATTTCCTAACCCTGGGGTTCAAGTGATTGAAATCCATGAGTTTGTTTCTAAATACGTGCTTACATGCACGCTGTGGTGTGTCAATGACCCAGAGTGAGAGATTTAGGGCTTAGTTACGCAGGTCAGGTGTTCACACTCTGGGCGGGATTTGTTCTGAATCTCCTCTCTTATTTTCTTGTTGAACTGGGACTCTGCTGACGGGTGACTTGAAGGGAAATGGGTTGCCAGTTTTGATTCGTCTTCCTGCCAAACTCCTGGCAACCCCATCCCCTGGTCTCTGGGATCTCCTGAGTGGACTTCAAAGACTTGCTGTATTTTTCATCATTACATTTTTGTATTTTCAAAGCGTCCTAATGGGACTCTCCCTGCAGTACATGGTCTCCACAGCAACTTTGCTTTTGAAAGAAATGTCCTATTTTCAGTTAATTAAAGCTAAAGTAGGCAATTTATTTTAGAAGCATATTTGTTGAAATTCTCTTTACGTCCCGACAGCAATCAATAAATCTAATGCTCTGACAAAGATAAGAATAAAATGCAGGATCTGTGGCTGTCGCAGGACTGTATTAATCCTATCCAATCATTTATTTAGGCATGAATGAAATGATTGTAGGCCCACCTATCTACCCGGCTACCTGGACACACTGTGCCCGTGCACTCACTGCGCATGAGACCAGGGGGACCTATTGCTCAAGCCAGCAAGCTAGTCAAGAGTGTTGGGGGAGTGGTTTTGGAGGGAGGCCTGAAGGGAGGTGGAGGATTTGTCGGATGGATACTGTTGTCTAGTAAATTGATCGAGTTGGCTTATAATTATATGGAACCCTCCTAAGTAAAAAAATTTGTTCGACACTCCAATTGAGTTGACGATTCCCGTGATTTTAATCAGTATAAAACAAGGTCTATCAATAGAATGGTACAAGAACGATATTACAGGTATATCAGCTACTCAGTACTGAGTTCTCTCCACGCAGGGAAAGACAACGAAGCTCGCTCGAGCCTCGCTGGGCTAACACACACATGTCAGTGTCCAGTTGGGGTTTTTAAGTGTTGAGTTCCCACCCCCCAGGTGGGACGGTTTTCTTGTCAGTTGCTGGGCAGAATATCTGGTGTATTGGTTCTTTATGCCCAAATTAAGAGTAGATGGTCTCGAGAGCGAGTCTCCACCTCCAGGTGGGACGTCTCTTCTTGTCAGTTGCCAGTTTTCTGTTCATGCTTTGATGTGGTTTTCCTCAGGTGTCAGACTGAGGAACCGTTACTATGAGTCTTATTGTCTGAGTTTTCGAGGTCTGCACTCGAGATGACCTTGTCTACTACACAGTACATTTCCTTTTGTCATTAGTTTTCTGTCCACAATACTTTCAAATATCTCGCTTACTCTGTTAAGCGAATGGTTTCTCGAAAGCTTCAATAGAAACACCTTGTTTGTTTTTAGACAATATAAAGAGAGACGCTTCTTTAAATGATTTGAAGATACTACAAAGAAGAAGAAAACTAAATGGAATGAATGAAAAGGAAAATGAGAGAGAACCCGAGATTAAGGGAGAAAGAGAGAGCGACAGAGATTAAGGGAGAAAGAGAGAGCGACAGATTAAGGGAGAAAGAGAGAGCGACAGAGATTAAGGGAGAAAGAGAGAGCGACAGAGATTAAGGGAGAAAGAGAGAGCGACTGAGATTAAGGGAGAAAGAGAGAGCGACAGAGATTAAGGGAGAAAGAGAGAGCGACAGAGATTAAGGGAGAAAGAGAGAGCGACAGAGATTAAGGGAGAAAGAGAGAGCGACTGAGATTAAGGGAGAAAGAGAGAGCGACAGAGATTAAGGGAGAGTGTAGTGTCGCTAGGGTGTTCCACTCACAGCGGAAAGGTTCTGGGTTCAATCTCCAATGTTCTCAATACTACCCATTACCCTCTTTCTATGGCTTTCTTTTATTTTTTACAGTCATCTGAAATAATTCCCTGACATTGGTACAATAAGGGTATATTTGTTAACCAACTAATGGTCTAGGAATCATGTACTAATGGTGTTCATGTTTACTTATACGGTTCATGTTAACCAAGGTAATGGTGTTCATGGTAAGTATTACTTACTAAGGTATTCATTTATACATTATTTAATAGGGTTAGGGTTAACCCAAATCTCTTAACCCAAACCCTTATGCTAATGATATCTAATAATGATATTACTACATTAACTAATGTTAATTAATGGTTGATAAATGCACCCTTATTGTAAAGCGTTACCAAGACATTTTGAAAAAACCCTCTCCTAAATGAATCAGTAGCGATACTGTACAGAAAGCGATAAATATTGTGAAAGGACTAATGAAGACAAAGGAAGAACTAATGAATGGAGAGAATAAAAAACATAACACCAATAAACATGACCCACTTCACCCACACAAAGACACTGGCACGTTTGTGTGGCTTTCTATGCATTTGTGTGTGAAGAGGGACACTTTCTGGCATGCTCGTCTCCCCACCCCCCCCACCCCCCCCCCCCCCCCCCCCCACCCCCCCCCCCCCCCCCCCCCCCCCCCCCCGGGACAGAACTCTGTACCTCAGGCGTCAGGGGGCCAGGGACCGGGCTAGGGGCCCCCCTCTCTGAGAGAACTGAATAACAGTTGTTTTGGAGGCTGGAAGGGGGTCCTTCATTTGGGAACACATTCAACGATAGACTTAAACAGAGCCCTTATGAGTCCACATTTCCAGTCACATGTTGAGTGCCTTGGCTCCACCGACAGTGTCTGGATAAACAGTATTAAGGTGCTACCTTTGGTGGCTGCAGCGGTGCACATTTGGTGTGAGAGGTGGGGGGGTATTGATTCATTGATAAATCTGAACTTTAAACCTGCAGACTACGTATATCCTGTTCATCAATGGTTATCTCTCCTATGGTGTCTTTCTCTGTCTCGCTCGCTCGCTCTGTCTCTGTCTCTGTCTCTGTCTCTCGCTCTCGCTCTCTCTCGCTGTATCTCTCTCTGTTTCTGTCTCTCATTCTGTCTGTCTGTCTGTCTGTCTGTCTGTCTCTCTGTCTCTCTGTCTCTCTCTTTCACTCTCTCTATCTGTCTGTCTCTCTCACTCTCTCTCTGTCTCTCTCTGTTTCTGTCTCTCACTCTGTCTGTCTGTCTGTCTGTCTGTCTGTCTGTCTGTCTGTCTCTCTGTCTCTCTCTTTCACTCTCTCTATCTGTCTGTCTCTCTCACTCTCTCTGTCTCTCTCTGTCTCTGTCTCTCTCTCTCTCGCTCTCTCTCTGTCCTCTCCTGATTATAAGATGGGATCATTTTATTGATGGGTTAATGTTGATTCTTTTTCTCCTACTTTCCTAAATATCGACTTCTTTAGCTCTCCTCCATGCTGCAGCGACCGACGGGGGTGTTTGTGTGTCTTATGTTGTGTTAGTGCCGAGGATAATGAGGGTGTTGCAGAGTATTATGTTCAAGGGATAATAGTGGAGATACAGTGTTATGGTTGTTGAGTGTGTATGTAACACAGACCATTGTAAAATGCCTGACCGGCGATGTAGAACGGTGACGCAGACGAGTCAGGTCAGTTGTTTTGGCCCGTAATCACAGTGACAGTAAACGCCAGCACGCACCACTCGTGCATCACGGTCAAATCCCCCAACGCAACAATGGAGCTCTGTCGCTGGCTTCAGGCTCCACTTCAGGCTGCGGTGGATTATGAAAGGGTTTCCATCGATTTCAGACGGAGGGTAGCGTTATGTAGCATGTGAACGACAGTTTGGTTGTTTTCCCACCACTGATTATATGTTCAACATACAGTTCAACATTGAAGCCCTTATATACTGTAACTTTGATTAAGGGCTACAACTAATGAGCAAATGAAAAAGAAAAAGACTAGAGTTGACAAACAGAATGGCCAGAGCCAAATGCATGATTAGGAGGAATTCAGCTGAACAGAACAAAAGTATTGAAAACAGCAAGGGAAATTGCTACTCATCGTTACTATCGTAGCAACACAATTTAAAAAGGATAACATCTTGGTCAACTGAATCACTTCCAATTCCCACCTCTGGTCTATTTGAGGGAAATGTCAGAGAGGGTGTGATGATGTGGGGGGGGGGCATGGTCCACCTGGTGTGAAAAGGGAGCTATCGGTTGTTTGGTCACGTTGCGATGGTGTGTGTGTGTGTGTGACAGTGAGTGAGTGACTAAGTGAGTGTGTGTGTGTGTGTGTGTGTGTGTGTGTGTGTGTGTGTGTGTGTGTGTGTGTGTGTGTGTGTGTGTGTGTGTGTGTGATCATGTTGTGAAGGCTTTGGGAGGTTTTTTTTGTGGGTATTGATTGGCAGTTGATGCAATTTTCCTGTTGGGGCACTGACTGCCTGCTGAGCACCAGAGAGGAGAGTGTGATGCGTTCCATTTTCTGTGTGTGTGTGTGTGTGTGTATCCATGTATGTATGATCGTGTGTGTGTGTGTGCGTGTGTGTGTGTATCCATGTATGTATGATCGTGAGTGTGTGTGTGTGTGTGTGTGTGTGTGTGTGTGTGTATCCATGTATGTATGATCGTGAGTGTGTGTGTGTGTGTGTGTGTGTGTATCCATGTATGTATGATCGTGTGTGTGTGTGTGTGTGTGCCCCTATATATATATATATATATATATATATATATATATATATATATATATATATATATATGGGCAGAGAGTGATTTAAGCTGTCCCAGTTTTAATATTTTTATAAATAATACAAAAATATATGATAATATATGATAAATATATGATAACATACATACATAACATCAGGGCCAAACCCTTTTCACACACGCACACACACACACACACACACACACACACACACACACACACACACACACACACACACACACACACACACACACACACACAGTAAGAACACAACAAGACAGTTGTGTAACTCTGTAATTACATTGTGCATTAATTGTCTTCAAGGGCAGATCAATGTACTTAAGAGTAAAAAGTGACGTTGAAATTATAATTAATTAATATTACATGTTATATTATATTAATTGTAGTCATCTTTGAATCAATGATTCAACCCCTACCCGCTCTTAATAAAATCGGTCTAAATTTACTGAAAGTTGCTTTGCTAAATGAATAAATGTAATGTAATGAAATTGGCATTGTGTTGGTTTTAACTTAGTCCGAGACATGTTCCGATGTTGCCATGTACTGCAGTAGTACATGGCACTATGTTAAAGGCACTACCTTTAACATAGTGCCATGTACTGCAGTAGTACATGGCACTATGTTAAAGGCACTACCTTTAACATAGTGCCATGTACTGCAGTAGTACATGGCACTATGTTAAAGGCACTACCTTTAACAAGTTGTTCAGCTATTGCAATTCTATATATTTTTGTAGTGGCCTGTTAGCCAAAACTGAAAATTGCAACCAATATTTATAAACAGCCATCAAATACCTAACTGTAAACTGTGTTTCCGATGCATTACGACGTTATTTCCACAAGTTTTGTCTGGAAATTGCGGATTGCAAATGTACATCTGAACCCATTTTACAAACTGCTTTTGTCTGGAACACGTGGTGTTTTGCCCAAACAGAGACCCGTTGTTCTGTGTCAGGATCACTGACATCTGCGTTTCACCTCTGGTAGCAGTAGGGTTGATTGCGGATAGGCCTGAGCAGCTGAGAGCTACTTAGCGTGTTGTCATTAAGTGTTTCGCTCTGATCACCTCTCCTTCACTTGACATTCAGACCATCGTTTGCCACCATGCACACACACACACACACACACACACACACACACACACACACACACACACACACACACACACACACACACACACACACACACACACACACACACACACACACACACACACACACACACACACACACACATACACATATGCTCTGTGTTGTTATGTCCTGGCCACCCACACACTCCCTCTAAACACAGCATGCAGGCTTGCCCTTCTGGCATACACAATCATGCAAACCCATACTTTATTCCCCGGACATTATTACGATTGTATGACTACCGGTGCCCCTTGTGTGTGTGTCATACAAGTAGATGCAGACATCAACAATAAACACACAACAACATATCCAGCTCAAATATGCACACACATATACAAATTATTGTATTTGTGAACTGTGTAGACAGGCAAGCACACTCTTGGACACACACTAAACAAAACACACAGGTCCCCACAATGACGCACCCACACGCACACACACACACACGTGTGTGAGGAGTATTGTTGGACTGCGTGTTTCCTGGTCCTTGAGGTCAAGGTGCTAAGTAGCAGTCGTTCAGTCTGCGTGCGTGCATGTTGGTGTGTGTATGTTGGTGTGTGTGTGTGCATGTGTGTGTATGTTGGTGTGTGTATGTTGGTGTGTGTATGTTGGTGTGTGTATGTTGGTGCGTGCATGTTGGTGCGTGCATGTTGGTGTGTGTGTGTGTGTGTGTGTGTGTGTATGTGCATGTTGGTGTGTGTGTGTGTGTGTGTGTGTGTGTGTGCATGTTGGTGTGTGTATGTTGGTGTGTGTGTGTGTGTGTGTGTATGTTGGTGTGTGTATGTTGGTGTGTGTGTGTGTGTGTGTGTGTGTGCATGTTGGTGTGTGTATGTTGGTGTGTGTGTGTGTGTGTGTGTATGTGTGTGTATGTTGGTGTGTGTATGTTGGTGTGTGTGTGCATGTTGGTGTGTGTGTGCATGTTGGTGTGTGTATGTTGGTGTGTGTGTGTGTGTGTGTGTATGTGTGTGTATGTTGGTGTGTGTATGTTGGTGTGTGTGTGTGTGTGTGTATGTGTGTGTATGTTGGTGTGTGTATGTTGGTGTGTGTGTGTGTGTGTGCATGTTGGTGTGTGTATGTGTGTGTGTGTGTGTGTGTGTGTATGTGTGTGTATGTTGGTGTGTGTATGTTGGTGTGTGTGTGTGTGTGTGTGCATGTTGGTGTGTGTATGTTGGTGTGTGTGTGTGTGTGTATGTGTGTGTATGTTGGTGTGTGTGTGTGTGTGTGCATGTTGGTGTGTGTATGTTGGTGTGTGTGTGTGTGTGTGTGTATTGTGGAGGACCAGGGGAACCTCAGCGCCCCCATAGGGCTGAGAATGGATACTCCAGGTCTGCAGGTAAAAGGCTGTTGGGAAAGCTAATTGACAATCAGTTCTATCATTCACAGCTGCTGCAGACCTGGCGCTAACAATCAGCTACAGGCCTACTTAAGCCAGGAGAAAGACGGCTGCAAGGGAGAGAAGGGAGGGAGTTTGACTGGTCGGCTAGTGAATGCACGACAAGCTTGTTCATCCGGAATTCCCTAACCAAAGAGAGAAGATACCCCGGTCCGGGAAGAAGATTACTTGATTTTGATACATTTCTGTTCAGTTAAAATAAAGAATACCCGTGGTGGGATTTAACTGCAGCTGTTCCCCTGCTTATTATTCTCCAATCCCCGTCCGGGTTACCACATATGGTGGAGGATGCGGGCAGTCTAAGATCTAGCCGCAAAAAAAAATAAAATGGAAGAAACCGTCGCAGCCTTGCTGAAGGGACAAACGGAGTTCCAGGCGGCAATGGTGAACTTCTGCCAGCGCCTGACACCGGCTGCGGAGCTTTCCCCCAGCCCCAAGGACGTATTGACCAAACTTACAACAGACGATGACGTGGTAGCCTACCTCGAAATCTTTGAACGGGCCGCCACCAAGGCGAAGTGGCCTATGGGTGATTGGGGGGGCATCGTCTCACAGTACTTGTCTGGAGAAGCCCAGCGGACCTGCCAGGACCTATCTGCCGCGGAGGCAGCAGACTATCCCACCCTTAAGGCTGCCATCCTAGCAAGCTACGGGTACAGCCTACCGGCCCGCGCCCGGAGATTCCACACCTGGGTCTATGACTCTACTCAACCCGCCCGGAGCCAAGTAGCCGCTCTCGCCCGTATCACGAGGACGTGGCTCACAGGAGGAGACGGACCCCCCATCGTAGAAAGGGTGGTCTTGGATCGCTGCATCAGAGCATTACCTCCAGAGGCTATGAAGTACGCCGCTCAGACTAGTCCGAATAACCTGGAAGGCCTGGTTGCCCTACTTGAGAATCACCAGGTCACAATAGAAATGATGCGCTCAACTAAGGCGGACCCTCCACGAGGCGGCCGAATCGACAGCCGGTCGAAGCAAAGCCCGGAGGACCGGGTCTCCAATAGCACAATGGCTAGCCCCAGGCCCCAGCAAGCTGGAAACCGCCGGCCTACCGTGAACAGGGACCGCAGAAGGTGCTACCCCTGTGGAGAGGAAGGCCACATAACCTGGAACTGCCCTGCCAGAGATGTGTCCATGCCCTCAGCCGGATCCGGTTACCGGGGTGGGCCCTCCTGCCTCTATGTCACCTCCTGCTGGGCCCATGAGGAGATGAAGCCCCCCTTATTCCCGGTCAAAGTCGGAAGCAAGGATACCGAGAACCTTCTGGACTCTGGCAGCGCCGTGACCCTGGTCAGGCCTGAATATGCCGGGGAACGCACCAAAGGCCAAGTACAGGTTTCCTGTGTCCACGGGGAGATGAGACCGTATCCTACTGCCTATGTTCGACTTCAAACACCACGCGGACAAGCCACATTAAGAGCCGGGGTAGTGGAGAACCTCCCTGTACCAGTCCTGGTGGGGAGAGACTGCCCTCTATTTTTCCGCTACTGGAAAAGGGACCCGAGCGTGATAAAAAGGAGTAGCAAGGGACGACGGCGGAACCCCAGAGAACCAAACCACGCCCAGGTATGTGCTGCTATGTCCCCAGGGTCTGGCGAGTCCGAACCAGAGACCCAGGACGAGGAGAGGGAGATGAGGGGAACGAGTGAGGAGACTGTCACAGCGTCGGAGGAAGTCCGCGAGGAGCCGGAGGCGTTTGAGGAAGTGTCCTCCGGTGAAGTCTTCTCTGAGTTTCCCCAAATCGATGGAGAGGGAACACGGACTTCAGGGAAGTTTGCCACCGCCCAACTCCACGATCCCAACCTGATACAGGCTCAGAGGGATGTTGTGGACATCGAGGGGACACTTAAAGAGGGGGTGAGTCACCTAACCTATCCACACTTTGCTGTCAAGAAGGGGTTGTTGTACCGTGTAGGGAGGATGGGGGAGGGGACATACATTAACCAATTGCTTGTGCCAAAGGCATTCATCTCCAAGGTCCTGTATTTAGCTCATGCACACCTCCTTGGGGCCCACTTGGGCACAGAGAAGACCTACGAGAGGGTGGTCGCTCGCTTCTACTGGCCGGGCGTCAAGAGGGCGGTGCAGGAGTACTGCCAACACTGTGCCGAGTGCCAGAGGACTGCACCGAAAGCAAACTTCCGTAGCCCCCTCATTCCGCTCCCGATTATAGAGACCCCATTCAGCCGCGTGGACATGGACATTGTAGGGCCTCTCCCCAAGTCCAGTCGGGGACACCGATTCATACTCGTGTTAATGGATTATGCCACCAGATATCCAGAGGCCATACCCCTACGTACCGCTACTGCCCAAGCTGTGGCCCGGGAAGTCCTCCTGTTGTTTAGCCGCGTCGGCATAGCTGACGAGATCCTGACCGACCAAGGCTCGTGCTTCATGTCCAAGGTAATGGCAGAGATGTGCAGGCGGCTAAAGGTGAGACAAATACGTACATCTGTGTATCACCCACAAACCGATGGTCTGGTTGAACGGTTCAACCAGACATTAAAACAGATGCTCCGTAAAGTAATTGATGCGGATGGCAAAAATTGGGACCAGTTATTGCCATACGTCCTCTTTTCCATTAGAGAAGTACCCCAGAGCTCTACAGGGTTCTCCCCATTCAAACTTCTTTACGGTCGGAGACCCAGAGGAATACTGGACCTGGCGAAGGAGGCCTGGGAGGAACAGCCATCCCCACACCGGAATGTCATAGAGCACATGGAGCAGATGCAGCAGAGGATGGCCCAGGTATGGCCGGTCGTCAGGGAACATATGAGGAAGGCCCAGGATGCCCAAGCACGGGTGTACAACAGAGGGGCAAAGATCCGGGAGTTCAGACCCGGTGAGAAGGTACTGGCCCTCATCCCCACAAATGACTGTAAGTTTCTGGCTAAATGGCACGGCCCCTATGAAGTACTGAGCCAGACAGGTCCCGTGAACTACATGGTGAGGCAGCCGGGCCGACGTAAAGGTCACCAGATTTACCACATCAACTTACTAAAGAAGTGGTATGACGCCGATGTAACCCGCCTCCTGTCCTCTCGGCCGCTGTCTTTCCGCAGGAACCTACGAAGGTCAATATGGGAACACAGCTGACCCCCGGCCAAAAACAAGACCTAAGAGAGCTGCTAAACAGGACAGCCGATGTGTTTTCGGATCGACCAGGGAGAACATCGGTCATCGCCCACGACATTGTGACGGAACCCGCAAAAATTGTCAGACAGCGACCATATCGCATCCCGGAGGCCAGGAAGGCAGAAGTCCGTGAAGAGATCCGAAGGATGCTGGAAATGGGAGTGTTAGAAGAGTCCCATAGCGCCTGGTCCAGCCCCATAGTGATGGTACCGAAACCGGACGGGTCCATGAGGTTCTGCAATGACTTCCGCAAGCTGAACGAGATCTCCCAGTTTGATGCATACCCCATGCCACGAGTCGATGAACAAATCGAGCGCCTAGGAACTGCCCGTTTTATTAGCACCCTAGACCTAACGAAAGGATACTGGCAAGTACCCCTCACTGAACAGGCCAAAGAGAAGACGGCGTTCTCTACCCCCGAGGGTCTCTACCAGTATCGAGTGCTACCCTTTGGGGTTCATGGGGCCCCTGCCACGTTCCAGCGCATGATGGACAAAATCCTCAGACCCCACAAGGACTACGCAGCCGCCTATTTAGATGACATCGTGATCCATAGCCTGGACTGGACCACCCATCTGAGGCGTCTAGAGGCCGTGCTACAAGCTCTAAGGCAGGCCGGTCTAGTTGCAAATCCGAAGAAATGCTATCTGGGACTGGAGGAGGCGGAGTACTTGGGATACACCATAGGCCGGGGAACCGTCAAACCGCAGAAGGCGAAGGTCGATAAAATAGCGGACTGGCCTCGCCCAGTCACCAAGAAACAGGTGAGAACCTTCCTGGGCCTGGTAGGTTACTATCGACTCTTCGTCCCCCATTTTTCTGCTGTTGCTTCCCCCCTGCATGATCTCACCCAGAACAGGTTACCCCAACAAGTAAAGTGGGCAGAGGAAGCAGAGGAGGCTTTCACCACTCTACGGGATGCCCTCTGCTCGGAACCTGTACCCGCAGCCCCTGACTTCAACTGCCCCTTCGTCCTACAGACGGATGCCTCCGATACAGGCCTAGGAGCCGTCCTATCCCAGGTGGTAAATGGAGAGGAACATCCTGTCATGTACGTGAGTCGTAAGTTGCTGAAACACGAGAAGAATTATGCAATTGTAGAGAAGGAATGTTTGGCCATAAAGTGGGCGGTACACAAACTCCGCTACTATCTCTTGGGGAGACGTTTCACATTGGTGACCGACCATGCACCCTTAAAATGGATGTATTTGAACAAAAACAGGAATGCCAGAGTGACTCGATGGTTCCTGGAGCTCCAGGACTTCAATTTTAAGGTTGAACACCGGGCGGGAAAGGACCACAGGAACGCGGATGCGCTGTCACGCAGGGATGAGTGCCTCTGGGTGGTCGCTCCCTGCACCAGCACGGAGCTGAGGGGGAGGATATGTGGAGGACCAGGGGAACCTCAGCACCCCCATAGGGCTGAGAATGGATACTCCAGGTCTGCAGGTAAAAGGCTGTTGGGAAAGCTAATTGACAATCAGTTCTATCATTCACAGCTGCTGCAGACCTGGCGCTAACAATCAGCTACAGGCCTACTTAAGCCAGGAGAAAGACGGCTGCAAGGGAGAGAAGGGAGGGAGTTTGACTGGTCGGCTAGTGAATGCACGACAAGCTTGTTCATCCGGAATTCCCTAACCAAAGAGAGAAGATACCCCGGTCCGGGAAGAAGATTACTTGATTTTGATACATTTCTGTTCAGTTAAAATAAAGAATACCCGTGGTGGGATTTAAATGCAGCTGTTCCCCTGCTTATTATTCTCCAATCCCCGTCCGGGTTACCACAGTGTGGGTGTGGGGGTGGGGGTGGGTGTGGGGGTGGGTGGGTGCGTATGTTGGTGTGTGTGTGCATGTTGGTGTGTGTGGGTTGTATGTGTGCATGTGTGTGTGCATGTTGGTGTGTGTGGGTTGTATGTGTGCATGTGTGTGTGCATGTAGGTGTGTGTGGGTTGTATGTGTGCATGTGTGTATGCATGTTTGTGTGTGGGTTGTATGTGTGCATGTGTGTGCATGTTGGTGTGTGCGTGTGTGTGTATGTTGGTGCGTGCATGTTGGTGCGTGCGTGTATGTTGGTGTGTGTATGTTGGTGTGTGTGTGTGCATGTTGGTGTGTGCATGTTGGTGTTTGTGTTGGTGTGTGTATGTTGATGTGCGTGTGTGCATGTTGGTGTGTGCATGTTGGTGTGTGTGCATGTTGGTGTGTGTGTGTGGGTTGTATATGTTGGTGTGTGTGGGTTGTATGTGTGCATGTGTGTGTGCATGTTGGTGTGTGTATGTTGGTGTGTGCATGTTGGTGTGTGTGTGTGTGTATGTTGGTGTGTGTATGTTGGTGCGTGCATGTTGGTGCGTGCATGTTGGTGTGTGTGTGTGGGTGTGTGCATGTGTGTGTGTGTGTGTGTGTGTGTGTGTGTGTGTGTGTGTGTGTGTGTGTGTGTGTGTGTGTGTGTGTGTGTGTGTGTGTGTGTGTGTGTGTGTGTGTGTGTGTGTGTGTGTGTGTGTGTGTGTGTGTGTGTGTGTGTGTGTGTGTGTGTGTGTGTGTGTGTGTGTGCATGTTGGTGTGTGTATGTGGGTTGTATGCGTGCATGTGTGTGTGCATGTTGGTGTGTGTATATTGGTGTGTGTGTGTGGGTTGTGTGTGTGCATGTTGGTGTGTGTATATTGGTGTGTGTGGGTTGTATGTGTGCATGTTAGTGTGTGTGTATGTTGGTGTGTGTGGGTTGTATGTGTGCGGGTTGTATGTGTGCATGTTAGTGTGTGTGTATGTTGGTGTGTGTGGGTTGTATGTGTGCATGTGTGTGTGTGCATGTTGGTGTGTGCATGTTGGTGTGTGTATGTTGGTGCGTGCATGTTGGTGTGTGTGCGGGTTGTATGCGTGCATGTGTGTGTGTGCATGTTGGTGTGTGTATGTTGGTGTGTGTATGTTGGTGTGTGTATATTGGTGTGTGTGTGGGTTGTATGCGTGCATGTGTGTGTGCATGTTGGTGTGTGTATGTTGGTGTGTGTGGGTTGTATGTGTGCATGTGTGTGTGCATGTTGGTGTGTGTATGTTGGTGTGTGTGTGTGTGTGTGTGTGTGTGTGTGTGTGTGTGTGTGTGTGTGTGTGTGTGTGTGTGTGTGTGTGTGTGTGTGTGTGTGTGTGTGTGTGTGTGTGTGTGTGTGTGTGTGTGTGTGTGTGCATGTTGTGAGAGAAACAGGTAAAGAGACACAATGGTAGAGAATATTTGGAGAGAGAGAGTCAGGGGTTGCAGGAAGGGCGAGAGAGCCAACCCCAGAGTCCTGTAACCCACCCCCCCCCCCCCACACACTCACACACACACACACACACTTTCCCCTTGTTGCGTTTTAGAAATCAAACAAACCTTTGATCTTCAATATATTTGACTTCAATGTGTCACCCTGGAGATGTCTGCACCCTAATTTAATTTATGATTTAGTACATTTATCTCACCCAGGATTGAAAGGGAAATGTGTTTTTGTTGCGGCATGTCAGTTCCCCACAGATCAAAAACCTTAAAAACCTTTTAACGCTTAGATCCCACGTCTCTTTGGCTCTCCCTCGCCTTGTTTACCTAGAAATAAAGATAGTGTTGAAGTCATTTGCGTCAGTAGATCTGAGGAGAGAGATAGAGAGAGAGCGAGTCAGAGTTTTCCGCTATGAAATCGTTTTGACGATAATTGTTTTTTCAGGCAACAATCTTTCAAGAAGGTATTTTTGTCTGGACGACGTCTTGAATCAATCAGGGCTTTATTAAACATTTGGCAGGCAAGCCCTCCGAGCTAGAGCAGGGTTATTGGTTCATGTGGAGGGACTCAACTGTCCTTTCTAGTGCATCTCAAGGTGGACAATCACAAGATGAAGACGATAAGGGGGACAGTAGAGTACTCAGTGGTGACTGTGTTCTGGGTTTGATTCCTGACCTTTGCGGTCTACCTGTAAGCATTAGAATGATGGCTCCTGAACCGGCCCTGTAAAAACATCTACAACCAATTCAGAATATGGAGGATATTTTTTATAAATGATCCAATATCAGAATAAAAACAACTACTAAATGACTAAATGAAGATAAAAAATAAAAGTGGATAATTTATTGAAGCAGATTTTAATCTTAATTAAATGTAAAATCTCCCACCAGTGATTCTCCATTAATAGTAACTATGTTTTGATAGAATATATTATTATATAGTTATGATATTTTATGGATAAATGGTGCTTTTATATGGCTTTTTGACCTAGGATTCAAATCAAACTGTGAGTCATGTGACTAAAAACAATCTGATCAACCAATCAGCCGCCAGGACCACCATCAGCTGGTCAGTGGTTTAATGGCAGTTCAGAGAGGTCGGACTAGTCAGAGGATCAACCTGCTAACCTGGTTAAATCTTCACTAGTGGAATAGCTAACTATGATTGGATGTGTATCTGATAGAGTTATTAAGAAGAGAGGGGGGGAGAGGGGACGATATTTATTCCGATTTGTTTATGGATCGATGGATGTGATTGGTATGTAATTAGAAATAGAGCACAGGGTCAACTACATTATTAGCTTTTCCCAACACACACAGACACACATAGAAACAAGATAACCTATTGCTTAAAAATATACACTTAATATACTTACCTCTTGTTCTGCTTCCTATAGCTGAATTTGTATATTTGCTCCAATGTTGATTATCTGCTTTGATTATTCTCAGCCTTACCTGGGTATGTCACTTTGGATGAAATTGTCTGCCAAATTGACTGCATTTAAAAACACAATTTAAATGATCCCAAATATTGACTTCACCAATGAAACAAGCCACATTTCATCAAGGTGGCGACGTACCTACAGGATTCATTTGTTTTGGATTCGGATTCAAATTGTATGACAACACTGAAAAGAAACAGTCTATTTTCCTTTTTCAGCCCGGACAGAAAGGGTAAATGAAAGACAGTAGCTCCCTCATTTCCAATCCTCCTCCATCAGCTCCCCCCCCCCCCCCCCCCCTTCCCCCCCCCCCCCAGTCTCCTCTTCCCCTTCAGTGCTTGGTGTTGTGTAAATATCTCCCAGGTAACCATGGAAACAAGGTGAATTCTGATATAACTGCAAAACAGAAAAGTTTGTAGGGATACGTCTTTCTGTTTGTTTGTGTGTGTGTGTGTGTGTGTGGTGTGTATGTGTGTGACTGCATATGTGTGTGTGTTTGTATATGTATGTGTGTGTGAGTGTATGTCTGTGTATGTGTGTGTGTGTGTGTGTGTGCATGTGTCTGTGTATATGTGTGTGTGTGTGTGTGCATGTGTGTGTATGACTGTGTATATGTGTGTGTGTTTGCATGTGTGTGCGTGTGTGTGCATATGTATATGTGTGTGTGTGTTTACATTTTTGTAAGCATCAGCTCCTGCTATCAGAAGATCTTCAAAGCCTTTTAAAGAAGATCTTCATACACACAGACATGCACTCACACACACACATACACATTCACACACAAACACACACACACATAGATTTACCGTGCTATTTAACGTGTGAAATAGCACGTTGTAAAGCCATCCAAAACGCCGTCTTTTACACATTTGTAGAGTTGAGGAAAAGCAGCGAGAAGATAGGCGAAAAGGAAAATGATGATGTTGGTGAAGATTCTTGTTTTTTGTTCCCTTAGATCGCGGGCGCACACACACGTCATGTAACATGTTATTATTGGCCATCGTCCTATTCACCTTCACCATCATCGCCATCGTCATAATCATCTTCTCTCTCATTTTCTCTCTCTGTCTCCCAATCTCTTTTTCTCTCTCTCTCCCTCTCCCTCTTTATGTATTGTTCTGTCAGAAAGGGCCTCTGGTCAAAATAATGATCAGAAATAATGATATACAGAGCAACAAAGAATCATACAGAATACCAAGGGTAGAGTATGTTTCACATTGGGGGGGGGACACATAATGCGGGGGTTTCTGCATCCTGGTGGATTTTAATGCACCAATTAATGGTGTAAATTTATTTATTTATGTAAAGGAAATTATGTTGTTCAATTTGATGTTCCTGCATGACATGAATGTGTTTACAACACACTAGCTTTTTACACCATAAACAGTCACTCTAAAAATAATGTACAGTATCAGCAATGGACTCAACCATTACAAATGTTTCATATTTAATACGGTTTTTCACAGACTGACCTTTTCATTTTCAAGATGTCAAACCACTGATCTGCAGATGCACAATTGCTCATACACTGACATCTCTGTGTTTGGAGCAGAATAAAACATGTTATCAGTAAGCCCTTTCAAGACCTCACCTCAGGCCCTGTATCTTCCTCTCCTCCTGTCTCCATACCGCTGCTGCCTTCCTGCTCCTAAACATAGAAGATGGCTGCAGTGATGCATGTCTACGGTAAAGCTCCTGAACATCAAGGTAGCCCATTATGGAACTTCATCACTTCATCACTGAGGAGAGGCGTGGTGCAGGATGGTGGTGGGGTGTCCTGGTGCAGCTGATGAGTGCAGCGGGCACCAATGAGTCCATCGGCAATAAAAGGATGTTCACATTTATTCGGCTGGAAGTCAGAGAGATGGGTCCCTGCGACTGACGCCACAGA
>JACYXH010000614.1:75000-80000 GCA_026745465.1 Lota lota | reverse complement strand
TCAACAACTTAATTGTGCTCACTTTGTTCTGCCGCTACCGGACGCTGCGCTCGCCCATCAACTGCATGCTCGTGAGCATCTCGGTAAGCGACCTGCTCGTGAGCCTGCTGGGCACGCCGTTCAGCTTCGCCGCGAGCACCCAGGGTCGATGGCTGATTGGACGCTCTGGCTGCGTTTGGTACGGGTTCGTTAACGCGAGTTTGGGTAAGTTACTTCACGTTTCTTGATTGTTCACTTCGCGTTCAAATCAGAGCTATTATTGAATATTTTAATATTATAAAAGCACCACACGCTCGTTTGATCACTATTGGATTATGAAAATTAAAAAAAGAATGCGGTTTTGGCTGACGCTTTGAATCTAAATGTGTTAAGAGCCACACTTGGACACGTGCTTTCTTGTCAGTTTAAAAGAAGAGGAGAAGAGGAATGCGTGAAAGCTGTTGCCCCTGTTGTTGCAAATTAAATAACTGGTGACTGGATATTCGTAGTTGATTTATTTCATACGACACAGTTTCAAAGGCAACTCCACGCAGAGCAGAGTTCTCGAGAAAATGCGCACTGAATAGAGGAGGGAAGCCCTTTTTGTAGAGTGGAGCAAACAACATATCAGAGATATCACGAGATGACGCCATTTACCATCTATAACGGGTTCAATGCACAGGTAAGGCCGGACACCTGGTCTGGGGAGAGGATATTTGGTCAAGAACAGACACAGTGTTGGGGAGAGGAGCTTGCTCAGGAGTTTCTCACATGAGAACAGAGCACAATGCAGGAATACAGGAAAACAGGGAGCTGTGGGGAGTTAGAGAGTTAGATAGTTAAAAAGACAGATAGGCCACTATAGTGTGCACATAATCACTTGAACATCAAACCTAATTAATTTAAGCGAGCTGGAGCAAGCTGACCTCGGAATAGGGCCTTGGGTCATTTTCCATCACACCCCAAATCTGAGTTCAACTTAAAACAAAAACGTTATTTGTTTGATAAATTGGATATAAGAGTGTGGCTATGCGTAAAGAATTTGTGACTCATACATTTAAACACCCTTTCAATAGGGAGCTATGTAGCACTAGTAGGCACAGGCTAATTAGGCTATTAATGTTGACAAATGACAGAAATATGTCCTACTATGATATGTCATGACATATCATACCTCCACCTCCTCTACTCCATCACACGTGGCGTGCATCAAAGTGTCTTGAATAGGTAATCAAGAGTTAGCATTCCAAGCATGGCTGGTCTTGATGGCAACCATCGAAATCACATATTAATCGAGTCCTGCTCGGGCGACCCCTTTTCACTTCAATTTCAACTCCATATCAATTTAGCATTTTTTAAATATAGTTGATGATAATAATGGTATGGGGGATGCGGGAACTTTACTGCCGACAAAGATTGCCAGCCAGGCAAGATGGGGGTGCACAGACTGAGCTTCAGTTAGCTAGCGAAAATGTTGCAAGTTATCAGTCAGTGGATGAGCAAACGGGACTCTCAGTTAAGTTATAGATAGCTACATAGTTAAAATATAACTGTAACTCAGTTGGTATTCCTGTTAATGTATACTAGAGTTTAGGGTAAGCTTAGCTCTTTATTGAAATGACTATATTTCTTTATGCAAGATTACTTTATTGAAGTTCTGCTATTAATAGTCGAACTCCCTATCTTAAATTGCAGATGCGCTTACGAGGTGAAACCCCGAGGTCTCACACCACCACCATGCCCCAGGACATTTTGGTGGGGGCAGACGTTCTGGAGACAAACACTCACTAAGCCATAGCAAGAAACAGATGTTTTGTGTAGCACTGCATATCTGGATAGATCAGTCTACCAGCCTACCCAGTGGACTGTAGCAAATGTTGCTTATCTATCCATCATACATCTAGGTGGACACGCCCACTTGTAACGTCACTAAGGCACAGGAAAAGGCAGATTTTCAAATGGCTTGTAATGGCTAATCACACTTACACCTGGTGGTATAATAGAGGCCCTTTAAAATAGGTAATTTTCTCCTGACACAAAATATGAAAAGATGGTGAAATGCTGAAAGTGAAGCCTTGACAGGTAAGGGCGTAGAATAACGTCAAATTAATGTCATGGTTTGAAAAAGGTCAAACAATATCACTTTTAACCTCTATTGACCCCGGCGACCCCGATGTCGCAGAATCACGTCATTTCAACCTCCAAACAACGTCAAAATGTGCGTGGTCTTGCTCTTGGACTCTTTCATCGATTACATGGATGGAGCGCAGGGAGATGAACTCATGTGCAGGTCGATTTCAATCATGGAAAAAAGGCCATTTGTTCAGGTCTGCTGGTTTCAATAATAGGAAACCAATGTAGTAAGAATAGTTAACTGTTTCCTAGATCCCATAAACAATTTCCTAGGTCCTACTGTATTCTTCCAGCCAATCCAAGTTTTACCGGAGAAGTCTCCCCCGTCTCCGTTTGACTTGTAGGCTACCTACAGGCTACAGGCTCCCTGCCCATCCAGGCCCCAGCCTGGGATGTTCGTTGTGGATTTATGCTTTGTTCATTATCATTTAGGCTGTGGACATGTCTTTGGACGGCGGCCAAGCTGGTGACTGGCTCGGTCTAGCTCATTTGCTGATTCGCTAATGGTCCCTGGTGCTTCGGTTATGCTTTGGGGACAGTTCGATCGCAACACCAGGGCTATACTGTGTGGGCGGAGGGAGGAGAGAGAGAGAGAGAGAGAGAGAGAGAGAGAGAGAGAGAGAGAGAGAGAGAGAGAGAGAGAGAGAGAGAGAGAGAGAGAGAGAGAGAGAGAGAGAGAGAGAGAGAGAGAGAGCGATAGAGAGAGAGCGATAGATAGAGAGAGCGATAGAGAGAGAGCGATAGAGAGAGAGAGAGAGAGAGAGAGAGAGAGGGTGAAAGACCGACAGACAGGCAGACAGGTAGAAAAGTGCACAAGCATGATGTAAGGTAGGTTGTATGGTTAAAGGGTATCGAGCTGAAGAGGAAATGTGTGTAGAGAAATTCTCTACAATCGCTAGGTTCAGGTAGTGTCCCAAACATTTGGTCACTTAGTTGAATGATTTCTGTACATGCACAGAATTGAAGTGCGCACACACACACACACACACACACACACACACACACACACACACCAACACACACGCACACCTTGCACTCTTGACGCCAAAGCTCAGTTAAGTGGATGTCCTAGCCCAGTGGTTCTCATTGGCCAATAGACAATAGCCTACCCCAGATCTTGCTTGTACTGAACAACATTAATGATATCTCATTGAAAGCCCCCAATAACAAACTTACATACAGACAATTCTTCATTAAAATAGGACACTGAAGTTTATCATAATAAAATAAGATAAGATGTAATATTAATCCCCCCCCCCCCAAAAAAAACCCCATTACAGTTCCCATTATATCAACATATATTTGATTCTGCTGTTTCGTGGCTTATTGTTGAATTGTCGCTTAAAGGCAATACCAGCCTTGTTATCAACCCAGTGTAGCCGTCTCTTCTGGCTTCATACATCCGGTACCAATATCATTTGTCAAAATTACTTTGTTGTGCCGATTCTGCCGTAGCGCATTTTGTGTATACGTGCCTGCCACAAATGTAAGCAATAGCAACATATCCCATTGTTCTTTGTGATGAGACATTTTGGTAAAGTACTGTTCTGCTGTCAACTATTGTGTGTATTGTGAGGGCAAAAGACAATACGATGTATTGTATTGTGTGTATATATTTATACATATATTTATACTTATTTAGTTTGTTCTGTTTAACCTGCAATAGAGAACGTGACGTGCACCTACATCACCAAGACAAATTCCTTGTATGTTTAAAAAACGTACTTGGCAATAAAGCTTTTCTGATTCTGATTCTGATTCTGAACTAACGCCGTACTGACCGACGCACGTTGCTGCCTCAAGATGAACGTGCTACGTTGCCGTGTCTTACATTGGGGGCAGGCGGACGCACGCGAAGTGCTGAAATGATGTGTTGTTGGTTCCTGTGGTAGGAACGGGAATCTGATGAGCTACATTCATGTTTAGAATGGAAGCACACTTCACGTTGCTTACGAGTTTATGTGTTCTTCGTAAAGTGTCGTTTACACAAACCCAGATGGAGATTCATCACCTTAATGCTGCACTTCAGTCATTTACTGATTTAAATATAAATGCTTTTAGCCGGCTTTTACTCTGAACCCCAGCGCACTCGTTGCCATAACGACGTTTCGTGCTGGCTGCTGTAAATTGTTTTGTTTTTAGCGTAAACTAGGTTTCTAAAGAAAAAAAGACACAAATTCTAAGGTTCCCTTTGTAACCAAACAGTTTATTTTTAATTAACAAATCACTTAGGCAATCAACATGACTCAACTTCAGCACCACTTAGATGAGAGACGCCCAGACAGGTGATCTGCCCTTGCTCTATAAGTGAAAGCAGCCTGCTCATTTGACTGGCGGTCAATACAAAAATCGAGGTCTTAGCCAATTGGAATACAATACAATTGGAATACAATAAGAATACAATGTCGCTTTTAGCTATAGAGCCCAAATCCTATGGCCAGTCAGGCAAACAATCATGTTATGTCGTATTTGTGAAGGTGCATTCAGTGGTTGTATTCACCAGGTTGTGTTGTGCTTCAAAATTGACTAAAGTAAAAACATTTAATGAGTAAATAATAATAAAACAAATTGTCATTGTATATATCTCAATATCAATGTAAACATTTGTGAATATCTTTTCGTTGACTTTACATTCAGAACACGGGTGTGTGAATATGTTCTATGAGTGCAAGTTCTCACATCAAGTCTACAAGCTTATTTACCTTCATAAATATTCCCATATGAATATGTTTTTGAATGGTCTCAGACACATTGAATGATGTGTAATACCATCAACAGTGCTGAATCTCCGTCTGCCAGGACATTTAGTGCACGGTTTGGCTAACGTAGCATAACAACATTATTAACATAACAACTAAAAATATCCTCTCATTCACTCTCCCATCAGT
>JACYXH010000614.1:45000-70000 GCA_026745465.1 Lota lota | reverse complement strand
TTATTTATATTTGCATTCTTGCTTTCTTGGTTTGGTTATGTACTCTTACTGTCATTGCTGTTGCGATGACACCTGCATTTCCCCCTCTGAAGATGAATAAAGGTTTATCTCATTCATCTTGTCTTATCCATGTGTTCCCACTGTCTAATTAAAGTGCTAGGACATCACTCTGCGTTTGAGTCCACGGGGAGGGACGGCTATCTGTAGCTCAGCGGGGGGGAGGGGGGGAGGGGGGAGGGGGGAGGTATCCTCCGCTCCCCCACCACCACTGTCACCCCCTCCACCACCTCCCCGATCCATCTCTTGCGTGAACCCTTCCCCAGGAAGTGATCTGTGTGTCTCACACACATGTTTTCTTAAACGGGGAAGAGGATGAACTCAACTGCAAAGAGTCACTTAATCACTATAGTTGCTATATTGCTAGACTAAATGTTTTTCAAAAGCTGGAAGTGTTGCAATGCATATACTGTATCTTGTATTTTAATGTGAAAAGGTGTTGGCTACTGGATCAATGTATAGTGAATAAGAAAAAGGCAAGATCAATGAATGAATCACCCGAATTCATTGATTCTAATCAATCACCCGGAGAGCGCTGTGGAGGGAATACTGCATCCGATCCTTTCTTTACTCATGTGTCATTCAATTACATAGTACACGGTTCACATGAGTCAAGATTTAATACACAGACAAAACTGATTAAAATAACGTTAACCAAAGCATGTTTCTCTCCATTTCAATCCCTTTCCACATCCTTCCTCTCTTCCTTCATTCCTCCATCCTTACTCCCTCCCTCTGCCTTTCTCCCCCCCTTGCTCCCCCCTCCATTTCTCTCTCGCTCCCCCCTCCCTCTCTCCACCCAACCCCCTCTTTCTCCTCCCTCTCTCGTTCTCTCACTTCATCATCTCCTTCCCTTCCCTGCATCCCTCCCTTTCTCCTTCCCTCCCTCTCCATCTCTCCCCCCTCCATCCCTCTCCCCCTGGTTCTCTCCCTCTGCCCCCACCAGGTGAGCCGTGTCAGCACGCCGCGGAGCCGTCGGCGGGAGCAGCGGGTGTTGCTGATGGTGGTTACCATGGTGACCTGCTACCTGCTGTGCTGGCTGCCCTACGGGGTGGTGGCCCTGCTGGCAACGTTCGGCCCCAGGGATGCGGTGGGGGCCGAGGCTAGCGTGGTGCCTTCACTGCTGGCCAAGAGCTCCACTGTGGTCAACCCCATCATCTACATATTCATGAACAAACAGGTGAGTATGCGCTCTCTCGCTGTGTGAGTGTCTACCTCGCTCTACCGCTCGGTTTGAGCTCCAATAAGGGGGCCGGAAAACCACTAACTAGGAGTAGTGGTTACTCTCTCTCTCGCTCTCCCTCTCTCTCTCTCTCTCTCTCCCTCTCTCTCTCTCTCTCTCTCTCTCTCTCTCTCTCTCTCTCTCTCTCTCTCTCTCTCTCTCTCTCTCTCTCTCTCTCTCTCTCTCTTTCTCTCTCTCTCTCTCTCTCTCTCTTTCTCTCTCTCTCTCTCTCTCTCTCTCTCTCTCTCTCTCTCTCTCTCTCTCTCTCTCTCTCTCTCTCTCTCTCTCTCTCTCTCTCTGATATACGTATGTGTGTATCTCTATGTCCCTCTCTCTCGCCTGGTTATGTAAGTGTCTCTGTCTCTGTGTCTCTCACTCTCTCTCTCACTCTCTCTCTCACTCTCTCTCAGACCTTACTCTACAGCTCACTTTAGTACTATTAAGGGAGACAAGAGAGTCTACGGTTGGTGTGGTTTGCTCTCTCTCTGTCTGTGTCTATCTCTACTGCTTGTTTTAAGCTCTATTAAATGATAGTACATGATAGTTTGGACGATTTTCAATGAAAAGCTATTGGGTTTGATTCTGTCTGCAGCTGATCTCTCTCATTGTTTGGGTCAGTCGTTCTCTCTCTCTTTCTTTTACTCTTCCTCTCTACCTCTATAAGGGGGTAGGATGCTGTTAGGTTTCACAGCATTAGAAAGTAACAGGTTTTCAGAAGAAAGGTAATGTCCTGTAGTGTTCAGTCCACCACTGCTCTCCTGGATCCTGCTGGTTTAGCTTGTTAGTGGTACCTCTAGGGTTATGTTGATTAGCAAAACCTGAATACATACTCCAAATGCCAGAGGGGGAGACTTTTAAGCTGCACTTCCTTCAGACTACCCGTGAGACAATCTTGCCTTGTCTTGTTGTTCTAGTGAAGTTAAGTTTATTTAAACACCACATTTCGTGGCACAGGCGTAGACTCAATGTGCTTTTACATGGCAAAAACACATAAGATAAAAACATATAAAATAAGAAGGTATTACATGTATAAAAACATATAAGATAGGAGTAACACCTATAAGATAAGACAGTATAACACTAAAAAGGAAAAATATAAATAGGTGTTATTAATATTATTTAAAAGGGAATAATAACAATACTAATACTGATTCTAAAATAAAGGTTTTACCCGTTAACCACACATTATTAACCTAACTAAAAGCTTGCAAAAAAGGAATGATTTGTTTTTTTAAAGAACACATTGCTGTGGCAGACCTTGGTTCCTGTGGTAGGTAATTCCAGAGAGTAGGACCATAATGACTGAAGGCACCATGAGCTGATGTAGAATTAGGAGACCTTAACTTGATGATCCAAGCGATCTGTCCGGTGTTTATTAAGAGAGCATGTCACCGACGTAGGAAGGAGCTAAGCCATCAGGTATTTTCAAATATATGATTTGTTTTACTTGGAGGGAATGAAGAGAAGTTAAAATAGGAGTGATGTGTTCAGACCTTTTGGTTTTAGCTAATACTCAGCAGCATTCTGAATAAATTGATTAAACATCTGCTTTGTCAGTCCAGCAAAAAGTGTGTTACAATAATCTACTCTTCTGGAAATATTTCAGAAGAAAGAAGGGAATCTGGTGATTTTGAAAACATATCAGAACAAGTTAAATGCTAACTACTGGATACAATTAGCAATCAACTGCTTTGTTCCCTTTCTATTGGGGCGCACACCATCCGCCCTCAGGCTTGATTGAATTAGTCCAAAAGTAATCAAAGTTTGAGATGAAGTCATATCCTGCCAGTGGTGGAGACTGGAGAGTCAACTAAACGTTCAGACATTTTGGAAAGAGTTGGAATGGGGCCAGACATAAGACGACCTCTTCCCAATGGTGTAGCACAGGGACTAAAGGTCTGCGTGTAGTTTGCTGTAATCTCTAGCCATGACATCATTCATTTCATGGTTGGAACAATATTGGCAGTGGGATGTAGGTCAATGAGTGTTGGAATTAGTTAAATTAGGTTGACTACCTCGACACCGGAGAGACAATAGAAAACAGCCCCCGGGAGAGTTAAATGCAAAACGAAAATGTCCGGATTGCTGCTTGCCACACAGCTGTAGTCGATGGCTAGTTTCGGTGGACGCTAGCACATGGTTCCGACCAGTATAGCTGGATTAGCATTAGCGTTGGTCGTGCTCTGCGGTTCCAGCGTTGCAGCCCCCTGGCCGTAGGGACCAAGACTGGGCAGAGAGCGGATACTCGAGGGCACTCGTCAGATGAAGAGACAGCTCTGGAGTTAGGGTTGCGGCATGGAGATCTGCGCCTTCTGGAAATACATTAGCTGTAACCTCGCGATTTCCTTCAGCACAGCCGACTACTCGGATGCGTTGAAGGCGATGGTGGTTATGCAACCAAAGGAGCAAAGAAGTTAGACCACTCCAAATCAGTGGCATTGTCCCGGGAATCATAGAAGGAAAGGCAGGATCTTTTTCTTGCCCTTAACTACTGAGGCCCAGGTGGAACAGCCAGCAGATGGGTCGACTGTATAAAGGTGTTTCTCTTCCCCTGATAGACTGGTGGATTTGGGACTTTCCAGCGAGGCTAGTCTGCCACTAGCCAAGGAGCAAGATAAGCTGCTCGATGGAGGCTAGTTTGAAGAAGAAATAAATAGTAAAACTCTAGAAACAGAGATTTAAAAGCACATAAGACAGAAGCCTACTGGCGCTGACAAGAGAGAGTGAAGTACTTGGAGCAATGTTAGACTAACAAGGAGTGTTGTTAACAGTGGTTAAGAAAGCTCAAGGGCCAAACCGTGAATAAATCATGCTTAATGAAACAGCCCCTTGGTGAATCAGAGTCAACACGCTGAATAATTAGAAAGACGAGAATTGGGATGGGTAATTTTAACCCAAAGTCTACTCTCTCTCTCTCTCTCTCTCGCTCTCTCTCTCTCTCTCCTCTCTCTCTCTCTCTCTCTCTCTCTCTCCCTGTCTTGTGACCTGATGATGTCACACACACACATTTTCAGAGCATTTTGTGGATGCTCTGTTTCACAGAACATTACATAAACATTACATAAAGGCTCTGTTTCACAACCACGTTTATCCATCATGTGGTTTGCTCTCTCAGCATCTCTTAGTTGTTATCAGTTTTATCAGCTGTCATTTTCCCTCTCTATCTATCTGTCATTCCTCTGTTGCACAGCGTCTTCCATCTCTCTTTGTTTGTCAAAATGTCACTTTCTGTTTTGTGTTTTCACCTTTTCTCCTTTTTCTCCTTGTCTTGTGTGAGATATGTCTCCTTCTGACACTCTTTCATCTATGTATGTATATCTATCTGTCTATCTGTCTTTCTGTCTATCAGTCTGTCTGTCTGTCTATTTAGCCGTCTGTCTGTCTATCGATCTGCCTTTCTTTCCTTCTCCATCTATCTTTCTTAATCTGTATCCTCCCAACACTAATCTCTTTATATTATTGCATATTCAATTCATCCTGCCATGTCATATCTTTGCTAAGGCCACCATTATGAGCAAGGTGTCTAAATACAACACAATTAAACTAGTGCAGCCTACCTGTTTAGATGGATTAACAAACTTGTTTGAAGAAAATGTGTATTTATTTATTTATTTATATGTCTGGTTTGACACAGTAAATCTCAATTTAACCAATCCAAATTAAACGCAACTTAATTCAACTAAACTATGAACAAGGCTAAACTATAAACTACACTAAACTATAAACTAAAGTAAAGAAAATTTAGAGGTAGAGATAGGCAGCCATAATAGTGAGGAAATGACCCACTGTTTCTAATTAACGCTTCCAGATCTCCCAGACTGAAGTTATCTAGGACTCACTCACACCTGACAATCCTATAAACACCTTCACACACACACACACACACACACACACACACACACACACACACACACACACACACACACACACACACACACATACACACACACACACACACACACACACACACACACTCACATACACACACACACCCATACCCTTATATAAGAACCTGACTGCAGTATTTGAACGAGGAGTGGCCAAGGCGGACTAAAAAGGGGGATAAAGGTGAGAGTTCCAGCCTATCTGGCAACCTGGTGACCCGATGGTTTGATTGCAACAAGGAACAAAACATTAAAATAATTAATAGGTATATAGTATCAGCATGAATATGAAGAAGTGCAGAATTCAAGCACTAAAATACAAATAAATGATAAAATAGCAAAAAGGTAATTTGGCTGCTTTGGTGTTTATGAAGTGCTTATGAAGGTGCTTTTATGAAGATCATCGTCTAGGCTATTTTCCTGGAGACGCAAAGTGAAATTGACATTTAAGAAATAAGACCAAAAAAGGCAACAGGAAACATACGAGCCAAAGACTGAGAGAGCTATAGATAATAATAATCATAAGGTATGGAAAAGGACAGTGTTGTGAAGAAAGGAAAGAAAATAAAACATGCATAAAAGTTGCAGGGCGGAGCGAAGGCAGGTGAGACATTTAAAGAAGTACGTTTGATTGGAGATAAGTGGAGTAAATATTAAATATAATTTAAATTTAGAAGATAAGGTGGGACCCAGATGAAGGTTGAAGGCGGCAGAGAAGAAATAACATTTAATCTGTAAAAGGAAGGCAGCCTTTTGATCACGACGGGGGTAAGGGAAGCTTAATATTCTGTGGCTATGACCTTTTCTTGCTTCACTCGTGCGCACACACACAAACACACACACACTAACACACACCTGCAAACTCATTATCTGCTTCTTTCTGTCTGTCCCTCTCCTCTCTGTCTGCCCGTCTGTCTCTCTATCTCCATCACTCAGTCGTATAAACCTCTTTGATGCCTCACCTATGTTGAACCATAGCCTTGCTAATACAGCTCTTGGGATGGATCACTCCAAAGCTCGACTCTGACTCTAGCGGCAAACTAAGTGAAACTTCTTCAAGTGTGCATGGGTTATGCGTTCGTGCATGCAGGCACGTACGTCCACGCACCCACTGCCGCACACCCAGATCTGTGTGACACTTTCAGTCTTCAGTTCCTCCCAGCCCATGACCATGGCACAGGTGTGTTGAGGCGAGTTGAAGACTTTAAGTGCTGTACAGAATTGAACCTAAACCATGTGTGTGTGTGTGTGTGTGTGTGTGTGTGTGTAGCTCAACACTAATGCTAACACACCGTTAGCCTTCAAGGTGTGGATGAGGAATTCCAATCCTGACGTCCCTGATGGTGTTTAGATAGCGGTGATCTCTCTCTCTCTCTCTCTCTCTCTCTCTCTCTCTCTCTCTCTCTCTCTCTCTCTCTCTCTCTCTCTCTCTCTCTCTCTCTCTCTCTCTCCCTCTCCCTCTCTCTCCCTCTCCCTCTCTTGTGACCTGATGACACTAAAGAAGGCTGTGGTGGGGGAACTTTGTTGCCAGTGTGTGTGCATGAAGGCGATGGCATGACATGGCAGGAGGGGAGAACGGTCTAGCAGGGCAGGGATGCACCCTTCACACTCCCAGACAACATGCTGTCATGGAGACGGACATGTTGTTGGTGTTCTTCATTCTAATGATTAAAACAAGCATCTTTCAGACCTGCACATGTTTTTACTTCTAGAAGGGCTTTCACGTATGCATGCACATGATTCACGTTCATGTAGAAGGATGCACACATGCACACACACGCCCGCGCGCGCACACACACACACACACACACACACACACACACAAACACACACAACGTGTACCTGTGCTCCCACCTGGCTGTGCTGTGGTGGAGCTCAGGGGATAATCCCCCTTGTCTCTCAACTCTCCATCTGACACCCCTCATCCCTCCTTCATCCCAGACTAATCCACTGACCTTCATAGTCCTTCTCTCTTCCCATCTCTCTTTTTCTAGAGCTCTCAGTCTTGGACTTTGTCACCTCTCTCTCTCATTCTCTCTCTCAACTGAAAGGAACAACGTTCTTTGCATCAACAACATTTAAAAACAATCCTTAAAATTAAGTGGTTGTGAGTTAGATGTAATGCCCTAATAAATATTTTTTAATTTGTAAGTCAGGAAGAAAAAACCATTTGAGTTTTTCATTAGTTAGCCCAGTGAATCCCATGAGACACAAAGATACATGAAAGGTACTGTAGGCAATATATTTTAAATGATCTTTAATGGCCTACCTGTCTGACTACCCTGCCGCCTGCGCGCACTCTGCCCGTGCTTTCAATGCAAATGACTGGAGTCCTCCAAAGGCTAGGCAGACCTATTGAGCTATTGCTAAGCTAGCCAGTAGTCTTTTATGATTATAGTGGCTTTAGAGGGAGGCCTAAAGGGAGGGGTGGGATTATTTCAGTTAGATGCTTAAAAATGATACTTGTTTCTCCAAATTGCCTACCTCTGCTTTAACTGTAAGTTCCTTTCATACTAGCAACATGCAGACCCCATACATTTACATTTCCCCTTTCACAGATTAACATCTAGAAGGGTCCAACTTTGTGGGGAAGTGTGACTAGAGGGTTTTTTGGGGTTTGTTTCTGGTCTTTTTCTGATCAAATGCATATATCGTCTTTTGATAATTGGGTTATGGTTGGGTTGTGAAATACCATATTTTGGGTCTGCTGTGGGCCGCAAACGCTTCTGAGATAGGGAAGTGATCCTCAAGTTAAAATAGTTAAACCCCTGGACCAGAGGCTGGTTTTGTCCCGTGGCACTCTGGGAAAATGTAGCAGTACTATAAGTATATGTGGACAATGAAAGTATACTAAGTACACTACGTTTATCCAGAGGTGCTTGCTTTCTGCTGGCTTTACATGGAAGCACGACAACATCCAATAATGATACGGATCTAGATTGACAAAATGAAGGAATGGCGGCTAAATGGAGAGTGTCCATAAAACGTTTGGCAAAGTGATGGCAAAGTGATGGCAAAGTGATGGCAAAGTGATGGCAAAGTGATGGCAAAGTGATTGCAAAGTGCTTGTGCTGCGAGAGAAAAAACGGTTGTAATTGGTTCTTGTTTCTATGACAATATCTTGACAATTTCTAGGACAACATACCGCCGTTGTTTCATAGTCTAGCGTCACCCCTTCGCTTTTTATTACCTATAGCCTATTTGTATCTAATTGTTTGAAATCGTGTTTTCACCATGAGCACCAACTGTCTCTGTTGTGATATAATAGTTTCGGTCAGACATATCATTAAGCTCCGAATAGACGGACACCACCAGAAAAGGCTTTTCTGAAAAGCTCTGATCTTTTCAACTAGAAGCGCTCGCTGCACGCTGCATGCTGCATGCTGCATGCCGCGGCGTACGCTCTCTCTGCGCGGAACAAATGGAAAAGGCACCGTTGTATGGACACAAGCCCTCACAGGGTGCTTCACAGCCTTTGGGTCGGGACCCCACTCGGTCTGTCGACTGGTAGCCATTTGGGGTCGCGGGGGATTGAGGAGTAATAAGCTATAGATATTTGATGGTACAGCTGTGATTCAACTTTAAAGGTCGGAAGGTCTCAAGGAGACCCCCGTATATATCCAAACGGACTGCCTACCGATTCTTACCCACGAGCGAACCACTACTAACCGCTTCGTGCAGTGGTGATTGGGTTGAAATGATGGACCTCTGGGAGCAGGTTCAAATTTAAGTCTGGACTTAAAAAGGGAGTCAAGGTCCCAAAAAGGTTGGGAACTGTACTGAACCAAGAAGTCCTCTTAGACACAAATGCGGTAATGTTATTGACACAATAAGTATTGACTATTGACACTGATGTTTAACAGTAAATCAATAAACTGTGTATGTGTTTCTTTATGTGTATGTGTGTGTGTGTGTGTGTGTGTGTGTGTCCGTACGTGCGCACGTGGACAGTTCTACAGGTTTTTCCGGGCCTTCCTGAGTTGCTCCGTGCCAAAGCAAGGTTCCAGCTACATAACGTCGAGGACCGTGCACACGGGTCGCCGTGGCAACAACAACCACCGCCACTGCTTGGGTCCGCCCCAGCTCATAGCTCCGCCCACTCACCAATCCGACCGGGGTTCCTCCGAGAACGCCAATCACGTGCCAGCATGCGACGTCGCATCCCAGGATTCCCCCGGGACCGCTGGCAGGCCGAAGGTGAACCTGGTGGCCTACTACAGGGAATAGAATGAGGATGAAATACCTTCTTCTTCTTCTTTTTAACGCAGCGGGGAGCCTGCGCACCCGGGAACAATCTTCCAATTAAAACAGGAGCGCGGCTTCACCAGGAACAGAAAGGGGTCCCAGTGGGAGCGCAGTGTGCACATGTAGATGAGAGGACCTCTTGGAAAAAATGTTGTTCTCCGCTGATAATGTGGTAATAGATACACCCAGCGCATGGGTTGAATCAAGCCCCCCCCCCCCCCCCCTGCTGTGTGTAAATGGGTCAAAAGCTCATCATAGATAGCTCTTTGTGAAGCTAATTATTAATATTTTTTCCCCCTATATAATAGCTCATTGAAGAAATGGATAATTGCGTTTTTATGACTTACGGTAAAAGGGTAGCGCTTTATGTATGGAAAGACCATTTCTTGAAATGCGTTTTCTACACTCTTAGACGTCAGTTTGAACTGTCACATTCAGATGTTGGATACTGTTTCTGGAACTACGTAGGGTTGGGGAAATTATTTAAGAGAAAGAAAATAGATAGCAGAGGTAGCCTACGAGAGATTTAAAAAAGCAACGATTAGGTTTACATTAATTAAGCACATTTCACAACGTATAGCTTACAGTGGCTGTTCAAACTAATTGCTGTTATTTTGGCTAGCAGAGGAAAAATAATAAACGGTTTGTTCAAGATGAGCAGCATCCCCGGGTTCAAGAATTAAAAATGTCTGGTCGAATACAAATATAGCATATTGGAATTAAACCCGTAACTGGGATTTGTTAAATTGTTCATGGATTTGATGTTGACGACGCAATGTGTGTCTGAAAGACCATCATGAAAGAGCCACGGAGTACCATGTTCATTAGCTCGCTACTAGCATGTTAGCAGCACACCCAGAAATATGCACTGCAGCACTTTAAAATGCCTCAAAGGAACAGATTGAGAGACGCAGCCAAAAACGCATTCGCTCCGCCTCAATGATGCAATTACAAGATGGAGGAGACATATAGTACAAAAATCCACAAAATTAGGTCAAGCATCCTTCGAGCTGGATGGCGTGTTTAGATATGTGACTGAATAGCTCCCCCACGGAGCACAGGGTCCTGATAAACTTTTAATTGTTGTAATCATGTATTCAATACTTCAACTGGGCATGGAAACTGCTCAATCAAGTATTCTGTCATGACTGTACTCGTCACATTTTTGTTGTACTGTGTACTATGTTTAAATGATCTATGATGACGATGACGTGCTTTTGAAAGGAAAAACGCAATCATTACTGATGTTTTCAGGCATGGCACTAAATCTACTCGGAACGAATAAATAAATAAAAAACTAAGAATTAGAGCTGCATGGAAATGAACTGACAAGGTAAGTCTTGGGAAAAACGTGGACTTTTTTTTTTCTTTCTGTGGACTTTTTTAAAAAGTCTTTGCTTTCAACCTTCAAGTCCTTCTGTTGAAGTTGGTGAGAAACCAAAATACTAACAGGTCTACACAGATCAGCCTGATTCCCCTATAGCGGCCATCTTGGTTCTAAATGCTAGCTGGGTGGTGGACCTGATTGCGGAATTCCATATTAATTTCCATCACTCAGCTAGCGATTGGAACCAATATGGCCGCCAGGTGAATAAGGCTCATATTGTACAGTTTTGTTACATTTTGTTTAAGGTTGTCGTTTCCTCTTTAACTCTGTGGTGGATATGTCGCTTTGTGTTGCTATCATGGATGTACTTTCACTGCTTGTGTAACATAAATTACATCATCTGGCATTAACTAATTTGGAGGTCTCTTCATTATTTAATAACGGATAAAAAATAAATTGGGACACCTCCTCTTTTCTCTATCCTACTCTCTTCTCTCCTCTCTCTACTTCTCTTCTCTGTCCTATCCTCTCCCGTCTTCTCTCCTCTCTCCTCTCTGTTCCACGGTGAGATTCACATGTGATGATTAATCTATGCATTATTAAGAGCAGCTTTAGAAGGGAGGGGTGCAAAATGAAGTTCTAAATTACATCTTCATCTTCACACATTATAATGGAATATTACATCAGAGCTCCATGAATGAGTATTGAGCTACAGGCTCATTACAGCCACACAAAGATACCTACATACACACTTACACTCACTGGAAAGTCTCTATTCCCAAACTAAAGGTAAACCCTCAAGCACATCTGAATATGATCATCAAAAAATGGTGTGTGGGTGATTGTGTGTGTGTGTGACCTTGCTTAAATTAGGTGTTGAGTTGTACTTTGAAGTTGACGCAACCAAGCGTTAAATGTCTTCATTTCCTGGAGTGGGATTGGACTTAGCGCTGCACGGCGCTTTACAGAGACACAATCACAGTGGTAAAATCTACTATTTAATGATGATCCTCAATGGTTTGCTCTGCCTTCCTGTGGCATCGAATGGACAGTGAACTCTGTTGTGTTTGGCCCCAAAAGACCCCTCACAAAGTAGATAGTGGAAACAAAAAAAGTTGTACTGATCTGTGTGTTTGCATATATATATATATATATATATATATATATATATATATATATATATATATATTAAGTAAGAAGGAGTAGCTGGTTAAGGCCTCTGGGAACTGGGGATCGAACCTAGTACATTTCAGCTGGGAGTCGAACAGCTTACAGATTACACGATCCTGCCCCCCATACAACAGTTTTGCGTATCTATGGAAGGGCAAAATATATACAGTATTGTAAGTCTATTTGTGTGTGTGTGTGTGTGTGTGTGTGTGTTTGTCTCTTACCTGTGCGTGTTATTGTGTGTGTGTGTGCTTGTGTGCTTGTGTGTGTGTATGTGTGTGAGTGTGTCTTGGCATGATGCAGGGTTGATGTCAGTAGGCCTGAGGAGCCAGTGTAAGGAGCTGATGAAGACCTCTGTAGCAGATTGCTGTCCAGTCTGATATCTCTTCACATTCTCTCTGCTCTTCCACTATTTAACGCAAACACCTCCCTCATCTGTCCTCTGTGTGTGTGTGTATGTGTGTGTGTGTGTGTGTGTGTGTGTGTGTGTGTGTGTGTGTGTGTGTGTGGTACCTAATTCACTTTTCTAAAAATGGATTAGTGAGTCCAGATGCGAGGAAAGAAACACCGCCACGGGGAGCATCCGCGCCGGCTGATGGATTACGTGAACACACGTAATCAAATAGCTCTCCACAAAGTGGCAGATGACGGGGCATCAAAGATAAACGAGCCAATAATCACTGTACGCCCTCGCCGTCGTGCACACTCCACACTCCGCCCGAGTGCCAGGAACTGTGGGAAAACACATTGATTAATGGAAATCGATTGTCGACTCCTCTCTGTGTGCGTCCCCTCCCTGCTGGGCGACTTTAAATTGGATGAGGGAGAAATCTGTATCCCGTCTAAGTGGTTCCTCCACCACTGTATAGCGGGTAATGGGAGAGTTAAAGACACTTGTAGCTTTTACCGTAGGTCGGGGAAATCGATTTAACTCCAACACCAATGCCCAGGCTGCCTGAATACAGTCCAGTTCGAGCGACTTTGTGGGACATTTGTTCTGAGACAAAAGAAGATAGGTATCGACTAGAAAATGGGGAGTCTCTTCTAGACCTAAGCAACAGAAAAGGTGTGTTCGTGAGCGATTACCGTGTTGACCATGTTGAAGAACACAGTTTGTGTGAAAGCATCCTACAGTTACTTTGCATAGCGGCGGTGATTGTGCGCGTAGTCGTAAACCTCATTTCCGAACCGTTGCTTTTACTACTTCAGAAACTTCCCAGAATGCGAAAGAAGTGGTTAGCATACTCTTTCTGCGGGTCCTGCATGTGCAAATGTTTTGAGACATATATCGGCTGATACCACAGCTCTGGTTAGCGCATTGTGCATTAGCGCTCATGACGCCTAGCGACTTTAGCTTCTCCTCACCCTGTCAAAACACCTCTCTCTCTCTCTCTGTTCTTGTTTGCTATATTGACCACACTGAACACACTCAAAGAAAAAGGTAATGCTTGCATCACGTTTTCTTGTTTGTATAGAATCCTGAAGGTATTCGCTTCGTGCACCCAGGGGCCCCTGTGCCAGTTGACCTCTTTCCCTCTCTCTCTCTCGCTTGCTTGCTCACTCACTCACTTCGCCCTGGGTTTCCAGTCTGTCTGCCAGATGTGTCCTGCAGATGTTTTCAGTGTGGATGAGAGAGAAATAAATACTTCACAAGTCCTTGGGCACATCCAAACATGAACCACACTCCCAGATAGTACACACAAATAAACCCCCCCACACACACACACACACACGTGTTCAGATGTGCACGCGTGGGCCAAACATATGGCATCCACTATACCACACCGGCCCGGCTCGGCCCGGCTCGGC
This sequence comes from Lota lota, assembly GCA_026745465.1. Lineage (NCBI taxonomy): Eukaryota > Metazoa > Chordata > Actinopteri > Gadiformes > Lotidae > Lota > Lota lota. The sequence continues at coordinate 56,286 of JACYXH010000614.1, read as the reverse complement.
CCGGCTCGGCCTGGTTGGACTCGGCGCAGCAGCCCAGCGCGGTGGGATCTGCATCTCCATTACAACCGGGCTTCCTGCTTGAAGGTGAGTCTTCAACTGATGACGCGCTCGTCTTGAGTCGATGACACAACAACACACACACACTTCTATTGCCTGTTTGGTTTTAGATTATAGCCTAACATAAAATCGGATTGATTCGTTTGAGAGACATTTAATATATTTGGGTTGTTGACACACAATGATATCCGCGATGGTGAAACACTTTTTTTTGCTTCCTAATCTTAATAGCTCATTGAGAGCCAATTTATTTCAGATTAGTCACATTGGAGAATGTTTCACGCATATGTGCCACATGATGTCCTTCATATTAGGAACCAGACCAAGACCAATCAGAAGGGAATCTGTCATATTTTCATGAGCCATTTTGTTTTGCAGGTAAATATCGTCAAACTAACAGCACGTGGGTTCTATTAAACCTTCACTACCCTTCTTAATTAGGCTCATAGACATAGGAACAAACACATAATAAAGAATCAAGCTGTTGGGATGCATCTCCTACACAAGAACGCACAGTGTCCCTGCTGTAGGATTTAAAGCATGACATCCAGATGTCAGATACAGAATACCAACAGCATGCCAACATTTGAAAACAAGGAGCCCTATACGATCCCCCATGGGGTGCATCAGATGTCTCAACCCATTGTGTAGGTTATGTGTGATACAGAGCAGAACCAAAGCAGGTGGAGGCTGGGGTGGTGGAGGGCAAAATTCTGCTCACCACACTCAACTTAAGTGTGTGTGTTTGAGATGGAAGGTCTTAAATTGACCGGCTATCATACACCACGTTAGCAGTCAGCTGATAGGGGTGACTAGATAACTAGACTAACTAGACTAACTAGACTACATAACTACATAACTAGAGGGTCCCGCCACAACTAGCCTATTAGTGGAAACGCAATTCAGCGCGGTACGGCACGGCCTAAAGGGCTACTGGATAAACCCCAATAGACATACGCACACAAAAACAAATAATCGTGTTCTTTTTACAATATCGAGAATAACTTATTCTCGTTAGCCTCTAGCTCAACAAAAATAGACTGTGGAATGAGTGACTGAACGTACTGTGCTAGCAGGCAAAATATAATTAGTGATATTTTTAAGGTTGGTGGACTATGGCACAGCCAAGTGATTCTCCAGTTCTGGTATCGTAACTTTGGCCCAAGTGGGTAATGTGTGACCTAATTTGCTGAACTAAAGCATTTCATGATGTTTGTTTTTTTTACATAAATAGTTTAGGAGAAACAGAATGTACTGTTTCTTCACACACACAAAAACGCACACACGCACGCACTCACGCACACACACACACACACACACACACACACACACACACACACACACACAATCAACGTAATAACTAAGGAACAGGGTATGAAATGCATTCTTAATGAAAACATTAAACCAATCTAAAACTGAACTAGCCTTGAGTGTCAATGGCGTACCAACCACAGACAATGGTTTTCTGATCTGGTTTATGCATATCATGTGGCTATAGCACAGAGATAAAGAGAGGAAGACAACAGAGGATAACATAAACATGATCCACACATTAGGTCCTCAATATGTATTTACCACAACACATTTAATTGTATCTCTTCCACTCTTTCACTGGGACTCTCTCTCACTTTCTCTCTCTCTCTCTCTCTCTCTCTCTCACTCTCTCTTTCTATCTCTCTCTCTCTCGCTCTCTCTCTCTCTCTCTCTCTCTCTCTCTCTCTCTCTCTCTCTCTCTCTCTCTCTCTCTCTCTCTCTGGCCTGAGGTGGTTTAAAAAAAGATGCTGCATCTGTTGCTCGATTAAACATCTGCTCATTCACACAGTAACACACACATGAAAATAAACACAAACACAACACACAAATGTACACAAACACTCACTAAAATATACACTCAAATGGAAATATTGACTAACACTAGGGATAACCCCCACACGCACACCCACCCACACACACACCCACATACACACATGTACACACCCACCCACACACACACACACACGTACACACCCACCCACACACACACACACACACACACACACACACACACACACGGCCATCAACATGCAAATGACAGAGTGAAGCTGGCCTTGGCCATCAAGGACCCAGATGGTTCAGGGGTTCACAGGAAAAGGATTTGACGCTAAACATTTAATGCAAACCCACTCACACTTATTCTGGCTGACACACAAACACACTCACTCAGAAACACACACACACACACACACACACACACACACACAAGTAAAACTTAAAGTTGCAAGCAAACACACATACTCATGAACACACACACGTCTGCAAAACATACCACACACCATTAAAAGAGCACATGCAAAAACACACACACACGAACAAACACACACACGCTGTAATAAAAATATTCATACAAAACACACAAACACAGACAGGCGGCAGGTTTATAATGATTCATGTTTAACTAGAAACACTTCCAGCACCCTGGGGTGCCTGGGGTAAAGAACGAGCACAGGATGAGGAATCCATCACCCCAAGGTTTCCATGACAATGAGACTCCGGCATCGATGAAGACCCCCCCCCCCCCCCCCCCCCCCCCACACACACACACACACGCACGCACAAACACACACATACAACCACAACCACACATTGCTGACGGGAGTCAATGCCACCGGGTTAAATACACCGCAGCCGGGCATGCTGGGAGAAGAGCCAGAGAAGATGCTTAGCTGGGATAGGAGGCATGAACATAGAGAGCGAGAGAGAGAGAGAGAGAGAGAGAGAGAGAGAGAGAGAGAGAGAGAGAGAGAGAGAGAGAGAGAGGGAGAGAGAGAGAGAGAGAGGGAGAGAGGGGTAAGTTGATAAGTTCATGGGTGTAACTCTTTAAATTGTGCTCAAAGTATTTTTATAAAACTGTTAAATTTGTACTTTTCTGTACTTCTGGTATTTTTTTATATAAATGAAAAGTTCCGGTAGAACTGATCTCTATTTACATGCAGTAGACTTTTAAGAGACGGGTCATGAAGGAGCTGGTCAGGCTCAGGGGCATCTTGCTCAAGGAAGCCTACAGGTAGACCGCAGACAACGGCATTCAAACCGTGTACCTTTCGGCTGGGAGTCAAACCCCTAACCCTAAGAATGTCCTACACCTGGGGTTCTCTCTGGTATTTTACTGGCGTTAAGCAGACATGTATGGATTTCCCCAGATGCGCATCTGACCACAGCAATGGTCAACGAGCGCGGCCCTGGTCGGTGGAAAATGGGATCTTTTCATTGACCAATTGAGTGAACAATTGAACCTTCATTACTCACCACACAGACGGGAAACCAAAAAATACATTTACATAACAACGTAAGCCCCAGCAACTATGATCTTTTCCAAACACACGGAACAGCTCTCCGTAATTCATTGTAATTCCCACTCAATGATTAGTTTGCCTTTCTTTGGTCAGTGATGAGAGCATTGTGTTGTCCCCTTGATAACACAGCCTACCCTGTATCTCTTTCTTTCTCTTTCTTCAACTCAGTCTTTCCCTCTTTTCGTTGTCCTTTCTCATTCCTCTCTTTCTGACTGGGGAATGTCTGTGTTTACCACAATGTTCGATAGGAAAAGAAACGTAATCTTTGTCTCTGGATACAAAGATGATGAACAGCTCAAATGTAGGGGATCACACAATCCTGCTGCTTCTGTTAAAATGTCATGCTTTTATTTGATGTTTTATATTGCTGTGTGTGCATGTGTGTGTGTGTGTGTGTGTGTGTGTGTGTGTGTGTGTGTGTGTGTGTGTGTGTGTAAGAGAATGTAAGGACATAAAGGTTCAAAAGGACATGAAGGAGGCCATTGGGAAAGAGATTGAATTGACAGATGAGGCGGCCAATTTCTCCACAGCACAAAATAGGGTCATTGGATAGACAATATTAAAGGCCATTGCAAAAATGCATGTTGAAAGTTTCAAATCACAGTATTTTCAACAAATTATGAATTCCAGGCTTCCTCAACAGTCCAACCAAGTAACAGTGCAACACACATAAATAAGAAGAATAATGAGGTAAAATATATTTTTCAGAGGGGTTTTGATATGTTGCAGGCACCCACTGAATGTCTGCCTGGACGCTGGAGAGAGAGGGGTGGCGGTGTGTGTCTCTTTACAGTATATACAAACACATTTACTCAACAGATTTCACTCACAGATTACAGTGACAAATACGCACCATGTATGTATGAAAATTAACAAGCACCATGGCTAATACCTAGGGCAACATTATCAGTGAATTCTACATAACCAAAGAAACGACTCATTAATTTAATACATAACATTTTCTACAACAATAAAGTCCAGTACCATACAGGTCTCATGTTAAAATTTTATTGTCCTGTAGGATACATGTAGGTTGGCAAACGTGACCACTAATAGATGCATCAATGCAGGTGACAGCAGTGGTGTTTGGAGTAGTAATGGTTAGGGTGTTTGACTCCCAGCCAGATAATTCGATACGCAATTTTCACAACCAATCTGTAGGTATCATTGAGCAAGAAACTGCTTTCAAACAAACTGTCTGGTGGCATTAGTCAGGCAGTAGCGGAATTAAAAGTTGACACAGTATCTTCCATAGTTATGAACAGAAATGAAATCGTACTGAACTCTAACAAAACCTTGAACCAGACTAAAGTGTTGAAAGAACAGGAAACACACATAATGAATATGGCAGTCAGGGAAATGTGTTCTGTTTAAAAGCCTTTCATTCCGTTATACTCCCGGCTGGTGCTTATCTCTCCCAGATTCTACTCCTTTTGTAAAGCTGCCATTGAAAGGGCTGGCTCCACAGTCCTCTCTGTGACTCAAACGCAGCGTTGATCCAAACAACAGCCGCTGGGGGAATTAGCTGTTAGACAGCAGTGGCTTCTTACGTGGGTCAGACGCTAAAGGCATTAGCACCTTGTTCTCTTCTGTTCCGGTTGTTCAGAACAGAGCTTCCCCTTGTACATCAACGATCCCCCCCCCCCCCCCCCCCCCCCCCCCAATACATCATAGTACACATCAATCCCATCCAAAGATCTAAAGTCAAAGCGGCACTATTTTAGTTATGGTAATGGTAATGCACTTTAGTTTGGTGGTATTGCTCTCCTCTTTCAGGCTGTAGGATTTAAAGCATGACATACTGATGTAATGCTAGTCAAGACGCCAGTTTCCTAGAGCTTCCCCCCAGAACTAGCTGTGCGATGTTGATAGGTCCTTGACAAGCCAATACAAACTCTACCCTGTGTTGGGAGTGTCCAGACAGAAATGTGATGGATGGATCAGCCCACCAGTTGGTACATTTACATTACATTACATTTACTAAGCTGACGCTTTGTCCAAAGCGACTTACAATAAATGCAGTCAACAATGAAGATATGACCCAAAAAGTGCAAGAATCATTAGAGTACATACAATCAATCCAATGAGCAAACTGATCCAAGTCCTACAATATAGAAACAAGAGACAGAGAAATATATTTTATGTGCGGAGGAGCGGTGTTGTGCTGTCTAACTTGGGTAGGTTGAAGACCAGCCGGGCTGCCGTATTCTGGACGAGCTGCAGAGGACAAATGGCACAGGAAGGCAGAGCAGCCAGAGGAGAGATGCAGTAGTCTAGACAAGAGATAAGAAGAGCCTGGACCAAAACATGGGTGGCCTTCTAGGTGAGGAACAGACGTATTCTCCTGATGCTGTACAGCATGAATCTGCAGGAGTGGTTGGTTGCAGCAATGTTGGCAGGGAAGGACAGCTGGTCATCCAGTGTCACACCCAGGTTCCTTGATGTCCGAGACACAGGCACCATAGAGTTGTCGATATTGATGGAGAGGTTGGGGATGGGAGATGCATTCCCTGGAAAGAAGAGCACCTCAGTCTTGTCCAGATGAGCTTCAGGTGGTGTGTGGACATCCATTCAGAGACACCGGCCAGAAACGCAGAAATCTGCGTTTCAGATCGTGAAAAAGACAGAATTAGGTGTGTCATCTGCATGTGGTAGTAAAAGCCGTGTGCGCGAATGACAGAACACAGTGACTTGGTTTACAAAGAGAAGGGGCCGGGACCCAGGGCAGAGCCCTGAGGGACCCCAGTAGTGAGATTGCAAGGATCACCGATTATTTTAAGTGCGGTCCATGACGTAGGATGAAAACAGGGCGAATGCAGAGCCTGAGACTCACTGTTCTTGGAGGGTGGAGAGGAGGATCTGGTGGTTGAGTGTGTTGAAGGCTGCTGAAAGGTCCAGCAGAATGACAGCAGAGGAGAGGGAGACAGGCCACTGGGGACGCTGATAGGTTGATCCAGCCATCATAGAGATACTATAATGTGAAGAAAATTGAAAAGCTAAATGAGCTACTCTTTCGTAGGGCTTTCAGTAAAACATGGTTTGATTTGTACTCTTGGGCAAGGCAGTGATAGCAAGTTCATTACACAGGACGTGCTCAGTGGTTGCACTTGGTTACACTCGCAACCCTACATGCCAAAAAAATCACCAAATAAAAATGAAACAAACAACAAACACAAATAATTTATGAAAGAATCAACTATAATATCTGATCATATGAAATATGTATTACATATTACATAATATGTAAGATGCATCACACACACAATCACACAGCAAGGGCCTCTTACTAAAAGTGCAACCGACGATGGATGTGGATGACAACCCCCCCCCCCCCCCCCCCCCCCCCCCCACACACACACACACACACACACACACACACACACACATTTCACTTAACGTTTCAACAACAAAAACAAGGGCATCTTAAGATGTTACAGCAGCAGGGTTTGCCATATCCTCATGTTTTGAACAAACAAACAGGTTTTTAACACTAATCCCAAGACATTTTGGGATAAGCTCAGTTAGGCATTCTAACAATTGACTTTGTTTCAATCTGACAACATAAAATACCTGCATTTTAATGTTAGTGTTGCCAGAGCAGTGCAGTGCAAAGAAAGAAAATTAACAAGTTGTTGACTATAAACCCCTAAACAAAATTTAGAAGACATAAATGTGACGCAAAAACTGTGCAACAGAAACATTACATATCCGAAATGCAATGCCCCTGGTATGCAACTTTGTTTGAATATGAATTGTGTGATTATTTATACTTTTAAATAATCTGCAGCTCTGTCGTTCCAAAGCAAGACAATTCAAAATGAAAGACTGCAAAGCAAGGGGTTTGAAAAAATAAGTGAAATACAAACGTGGACTAAAAACCAGAGCTAGCACAAGGCTGGCATGACTTTGTTGTGCATATTCATGACATACTTAACAAAATGCTGAAAATCAACAGGTCTTTTCTTCTGCTCACAGGTAGACCTCATTATCAGATTTGCATAAAGACATCCTGTTGATTTGCTCAGCAAATTCCCCCCTTATTTTCACATGAATACAAACATTGTTTCATATTGTTCCAATCTCAATATTTTGGGTTGAGTATAAAACAAAGACAGCAAACAGTTTTTCACTTTCATTTTCACTTTAATTGTCTTTCTGTACACAGTAATTTCATTTTACGATCAAATCTGTCTTTCAGATTTGAGATGTTATCTTTTTTTTTCTCCTCCTGGACTTTAGGTGTCTTAAAACAACAAATGCACACACTTCCTTTACGTTACTTTAATTCATTTTCTCACTCTGTAGGCAGATGCACCAGATATGCAGCTGAACATCATTTCCCAAAGTCCCCTGTTGGAGCACGGAGCAGATAAAAAGGGTAGGGAAGCAGAAATATCAGGGATTTCTGGGAGCCTAGATCAACTGATAAGGAGTCCCACGTCTGCAGAGGAAATCAAGTCAAAACTTTTACAGGTGGAAAAGGTAGACAGAAGTTAATTTCAGTGTTCATGTCATCAGGCATTTCTCCCTAGAAAGAAATAAAGAGAACAACTGATAGCGACACAGGGAGGAAACAGAAAATACAAACATGTAGATTAAAAAGCCTGATAACATGATTGTGAAAGTAACAAGAACATTACAAGTGAACTTATTCAGCAGGTGAACGGAGAAGTAGAAAAACGGTTGGTTGAGTCTCTCTGGCGCCCCCAAGTGTACATTGCGGGATGTGACGACTCCACCTTTATTTATTGCCAGGTGCATTTGCACAAACTCGTCGTATGTGCGAGCGAACCTGGCAATACATCTCTTTCTGATTAAGATTCTGATCGAGTTCAAAGCTAGCTTACCTCTCTCTTGTTCCTTTTTTCTTTGCTTTTTTTTGGTATCCTTATTTAAGTCTTTCATTTCTCCACCTCTCCTCCTCTGATTGATCTGGTTGGTGTTCAGTCAGGCTGTCTACGCCCCGCGGTGCGTTATTCATGAGTCTCTCACGCTCATCACACAAGGTCAGCGAGAATGAATTATTCGACCTGAAAGGGCATTGATTTCTCCACATCCAGTCAATCTTAAATGGGACGGCCAGCATGGGACCAGTAGTTATTTCGGGGATGTTATTTATGTTATTGTTGTCATCTGCTTTCATAGAAATAGGTCAACATTATTTGTACTATAATTGGAGGCTACATCAGGTGCATAGCGAACTATAAAACATTACTAGGCCTAACCAACCTAAAACGTAACCCTAACCCCCCAAAAAAAACTAAACGATTGAACCAAAAACCAAACCCTCACAGGTAACCCTAACCCTTATGGCCCTTTTCCATTGGCACCTTTGGCCGCGCTGATTTGCGTTTCTTTAACCAGTTTAAAGGCGCCGAGCTGTGCCGAGTAGCGCTTGGGATGCGCCATCTCCGGAGTGGGGCCAAGGCACGCCCCACTCCGCACACTATAGACCTGTAACAATACAACAAACGGTGCGCTCTTGCGTCTGAGACGCATCGCCCTGCACGCAGAGTATGGTTGGAGTTCTCAATTGATTTGTTATTGTTTGTTTGGTCCTATAACTATACAAAACGATATAGGTTAAAATAGGACAGATTTCCTTCAGATTAGTCTTGGTCCCAAAATATTGGACACTATTTCACACTGTTAGATCGCTGATATTGATATTATACACGTTTTGTTCCTAGCAAGGACATCGTGTGGCACTAGGGCGAAACACTGTCCAATGTGCTCTCAATGAACTATTGAGTTCTGGAAGCAAAAATAAATATATATTTCTAATATTCTAATGGAGGTGCAAATCCCAGCTGCCCTCGGCCGACGTGCCAAGTCAAACCAGGCCAGTATTTTAAAGTATAGTATAGTATAGTTTAATGGAAAAAGGCCATAAGACCAAACCCTAGAATCAAAAACCAAACGCTTAAACCAAACGCTAATAACAAACACTAACCCTCCAACCAAACCCTAGAACCAAAACACACACACACACACACACACACACACACACACACACACACACACACACACACACACACACACACACACACACACACACACACACACACACACACACACACACACACACACACACACACACACACTTGCTTCTCTCATGAACATTTGGAACCTCTGTGAGTGTAGATACACCCACTTCCTGTTTGGACAGGAAGTAACCACGTCATCAGTTATTGGCAGCTGCTCATTCCCAAACATCACAGTGTAAAGGAAGATCAGCGGCTAATGAAGGGGCCCGAAAACTGTGATTCTGAACTTTAAAGTTGTTTAACATTGTTTTCTGTGGACCATATTCCATTTGTATCCCACCTCCACATTCATTCTAGAGGGATGTGCTCCCCCTGTTGGTGGTTCTTCACTTCCAAAGTGAGAGTTGGAAGTCCAGGAATGGTGCGTTACCCATCTCCCATTACATCGACTATACGTTTCCAAATGTAAAAGTTTTACTTTTGAAAGTGTGTGAATGTTTGCTCTTCCAGATTCCCTCATCTGCTTCGTAATGACAAACAACTGAACACCATCACACACCAAGTCCCTTTGGATTAAAGCAGCCTCTGCATATCCAAACGATTAAAGGTGCTCTACATGGGACCAAATAACGAGCACGATGTTTAAAGGTGTTTTATTTCCTAACAGCGTCACGGTTTCTCTGAAACCAGAGTTGTTGCGATACCTTTACACACGCGGTCAATGACCAAAGAGAAAAGACAGTACCATCTTCAGGGATTCAAAATGCGGTACAGTTACGGTATGTCACTATTTCTTCTAAATAACTGTCGGCACGCAGAGGAAACACCTAACATGCGATGCCTTAAATGTATGTCCTTTTAAGGTTTTGTTTGTGTCGATTATACCGAACGATTGCAGCGATAGGAAACAAGGGACTCACCGGCGAGGCGCTATACATCTGTATATGTATATCATGTATATCATCATGTCTATCATCAGAACCCAACCACAGAACACGTACGCGACGCAGAAAAAAGTCAAACAAACACCGCGTTTGATATTTCTTCTCACCCGAAAAAAGAAAAAGAAAAAAAAGCCCTGGTTTTTGCATTTAAACATCCTGCAAGCGATTGATGATTGATCGAAGTGTGGTCAAGTAAAAACACAATGCTATGAAACAGTGCAACTACTACGTGATGAACATAGTGTAGAGGTGCAGGCTTGAGGTTGGAAAAGTTGGTCTTTATCGTACTGTATCGTACTTCAGATGAATCCTAAATCTCACAAATGAATGCAATTTACATCCATGTTCATTTGCCGTGATTGACTAAGCCATAGCGTATGCGTGTGGATATGTTTAATTGAAGAAAATATAAAACAGCAAACCACAAACTCAAACTGTGACTTGTTTTTTTCAAGCAGAAAATAAATCCAGTTTTCCTTCTTAAGCTGTCGAAAGTTGTCAATAGTAATCTGTAATAATCGGTTTCACAGTGTGCACATTTATTTCAACCGCCATAAAACTCAAATGTATGGTAAAGTTAAAAAAGTGCATTTTGGGGTCATGAATGTCACCATTGTTCAATTGGAGAGTGGTTGATGGAGCGTTGTGATTGGATACTGTTGTGATGACTCATCTGGATTGAAGTGATCCTAAAGATGGCTGACCTTTTCTCTCAGACCCTAAAATGGTTTCACCATTCTAAAAATCTGTTTTCATAAAAAATATATATATTAAAAAACATTAATGGTGCGTTCTATCTGGAATCACTTCCTTCGATTCCAATAGTTTAAATTTAGCTGCGTTAAGGCATTTTCCTTTCTGAATATATATTTTAAAAAATACAACATAACACTGTTTTGCTAATTAATGAAAGCACCTGTAAAAAAATAAACCATACATTTAATGCTCAAAAATACAGCTCTGACT